>JASDQU010435986.1:74501-89889 GCA_032191745.1 Picea mariana
TGTTACAACATATTCATCTTAAGAAATTTAATGAAAAACTTATCTCGATAACCATGCCAAGAATTCACATAGGAAATGAGCAAAAATCCTCAAAATTCTTTCCATAATTTTTTGTGACAAAGTACAGGTCTTCTCCTCGATATTTGTGCCTCCAACTGGCTGTACGGATGCCTCAAAATTTGTGCCAACAACAACAACAAATTTTTGGGTATTTAATGGCTCTACAACCTCCTTGAAAACCATGCCAAACTTCCACAAAACATACATAATAACCCTCCTCGAATTTTGTGCAACAAAGTGACTGTACGGACTGTAAAAATCCATACGGTACGACCTGTGTATGACTGATTGTACCTCCTTGAAAACTGTTCAAAAAATTATGTTGTATGGACTATGAAATCTGTACTGTACGGACATAATTTAATGTTTCTAATGTTCCTTGATTTCTATTCCAACAAAAGGTTGTACGGACCCCAAAATTCGTACTGTACGACCTACTGTATATTTTGTACTTCCTACCTCGATTTTTGTGCTAGTTTGCAGCCTTGGAATGCTTGCCCTAGCTCTGCGAAAATTTCCTCTTCCTCAATCTCTAAAATATTCTCTTGCTCTTTCAAAACCATTTCAACAACCAACAATGGATGCACCCTCCTTATGCTAATGGACCTCATGAGGGAATCTCAAGGGTCATCTCATCTAATGGTTGAGATTAGACGAGATCAATGGTGGGGATAAAATCACTTTACTTACCCACTTTCCACAAGTCTCAAAAAGTCACCTTTTAATTTGCATCTCACAAATTAATGACTAGGGTCCACATTAGGCACTTTCTCACCCCTTAGGCGCCTAGGTGATGAGAAACACTTGCCTAGGTACATTTTAATTTAATTTTAACACTCCCTCTTACCGAGGAAAGTGTTACTCACCACTCCAAGCTTGTCCCTGAAAATTACAAACTTGCCTCTGCCCAATGCTTTGGTGAGTGTTATAATACAAATCGAAAGGTGCAGAGACTAACAGATCTCTCTAGATCCACCTGGATCTAGAACAAAACAAGACAGGGCACTACTCTTTCCCTAGGTTGTGACCATTGAATCTACTAGTTGAGAAGGACAAGTAACATACCTTTAGATCGCTTGCTTATGTCTCTGTTGTTCCCACTTCACTCCGGTGCTCTCGTGCGATCAAATCCAAGACAGTACAAACCAATTAAAGTGGAGAATAAAGTATATTCAAAAGTCAACCTGTGCATATGATCAAGGAATTACACAATAAAATAATGATGATTTTATGGGAAAGGGACATGCCTCCGTATCATATTAATGGAAATAGAAGAGTACAACCTGATAGACTTGATGTCGCAAGCTTCCTTTCGGTGGCTCTTGGCTCCAACACACACTTTTTCAATAATTGCATGAAGAAGATCTAGCCCAACTTGATAGGTCAAATGAGAGCTCCAAGTTCTTATCCAAGCAGAAATTCTCACACAATTCTTCATCCAATATTGCTTAACCTTTTCCATGAGAAACCTCTCAATATATAGGAAGGGGTGAGATAGTTACATGGATGAGGATGATCCCACCAAATCACAGAAGTCAGTAGGATTCCAACCATACAAATGCCAACTCATCCTCTAGAAGATTCTCTTCTAGAACCCTCGAGACTTCTTCTTTTCTCCAAGCCCAAAAACAGGTTTGCACCCTATGTATGGAGAAAACCACGAGAATTTCGCACCCTAGCTGTGGGTGGCCTATGAGAATGAGGCATTCTCGCACCCTAGGCTATAGGCAGCCTGTGAAATCTCTTTAAAAATATGTTTTTTGGAAAGAGACAAGTGCTACTTTTCTTAGTAAAAAGTTCTTGTTGGGAGCCTGATTACACCTGTGTTAAGATATCATCAGAGTGACCAAAATCACGTGTAACAAAATGCCCCCCAAAGTATGAGGCTGGAACTTGTGATAGCCGAAGTACTTTGTAAAATGAGTTTGTGTGTTAGAAACCAGCAACACACCTAATCAGAAACCTTCAAACAATCAAACATTGACAGAATATAGTACCAATTATGAGGTAGGCATTCCCATACTCAGACCATAAATGAACAAAATCATAAGCATAGGTCATGGCCAAAAATCATACACCGTGGATCCATGCCGTCAACATGTTACATAGCCTCCAGGAATACATCATGGATCTATGTGAAAATTGTTTGATCTGAAGATGACATAGCCATGTGACATACAAAGTGGATCCATGTGCCAATACAAATGATACATACTCCATCACAACCTGAGTCAAAATAGATGAGACCTAGGGTCTTCCACCCCATCATAAGTATGAATCTAACCATGCAATTACATGTGTTGAAGTCGAGCATGGTAGAAACCACTTGATTACCGGTCATTAATAAAACTGTTAACAAGAACGATGGAAATCACCATTGATGTCAATGACTCCCAAGGTACCAAAGTACAATCCGAACGAATGCAAATATATGAGCTGAAGTTGAGCACTCAGTGGAATATCTCGATCAGGGATCAATGATGCGAACCCTTGTCGACAGCGAGGAGACCTGCCATTAAGGCATGTAGGTTCCAAGGTACTTAAATGATTTCTAAGTCTTATTTCTGGATAATGAGTTGGAGTCGACGGAACAAGACTCGTCACAGGAGGGCCTTGATGTATCCCCCATTAATGACATGAAATAAGTAACAGATTTTGAGGATGGAACAGAGCATGGACGGATGTGGACATGGACACAAGGAAGGCCGACATAGTAAGAATGGACAACTGGAGATGGCCGGCTCAATAAAAAGTTGATGTGGACATCTCTTGAACATATGAATGACAGGACCAAGGACTTGGCAGCACTGACTCAAAGACGACCCAAGACGTGACCTCATAGCAAGTCAAATGAGAGAAAAATGGATTTCCCAACCTGGATTCAAATAATGAATAGGGGGTGTCATGTTCAAGAGCAACGCTTACTGCCATTAAAATGAAGATGGAAACATATCCCTTTTCCCAAATTTTCCCCCACCATTTCAGTGAGTACCTCTTTATTTTTACACAAGATTGAGGAGGATAACATATTCTTGTTGATACAAGCTCATCCTTCGGATGAGTCCCTCAGAGTATGTTTAACGAAACTTAAGAAGGAGTGGTTCGGTCCCATCACGGGTCTTTCGATGTTTTTTTAACAAGTCCAAAGATAGAAAACTCAAAAGTTTTTCATGATTATAGAGTCTGGAAAAACACTCAAAAGAGAACTCTCTCAGTTCCTTTTTCGTAAAGTAGTCTGAAGAGACCAAAAAAGAGATAAATTATCGCCCAATAAACGCTTTCTTCAAATACTTTAACGACCGTGAAAATAGCAAGATTGCTCGACAATCTTTTCATATTTAGAGAGTCTGAAAAGAGCTTAAAGAGGACTTCTGGGAGTTCCTTTTTGGTATAAACTTGACGAGCCCGAAAAAGTGATAAAAGTGTGCTCAATTACGTTCTCATGTATTTCCGAGCGTGAGAACAAACAAATACCAAGCTCGAGGTTTTGTCCAAAAACCATAAAAAATACTTAAGCATGCGATGAAAAAAGAGGAAAACATCCATACACCTCCGTGTAGACTTTAAAGTCGTTATATCTACAAAAAGTCACACTCATAGGGCTATTAGGCATTAAGTTAAATGAATAAAATAATATAAAAACTCATAATCATGGTAAAAAGAAAATATAAGTGGGTAAAAAGACTTTTACCATATCCATTGTGAATTTTACCAAGAACTTTGCCCAAAAGACTCCTTTTTACCTCAAATTTCATCGATCGATCGCGGAGATCATAGGAAACCATTTGGTGAACCGTCTCCATCAGTGAGGTAAGCTCCCTGTATTCTACCTTTTCATGGTTCAATTTGTTGTTTTCATTGGCAAATTCCAAGTTTTTGAGTTGGTTTTTGGAACAAAACTCGTTGTCAGGTGTTCTTGTAGGCTAGCCATACGGGACCTACGAGAATGCATGATTCTCGCAGGTGGCCCCAAAGGCACCTGCGAGAACCTTTCTCTGTGCCAAAGAGGCACCTGCGAGAGCCGCAAAATGAAAATTTGAAGTGATTTTTGCCCAATGAAAAATGTACCAAGGTTTGAAATGAGTTTTTAACTCTCTTCTTATGGTTCTTGTGTAGGTACTTAACCATCACGATGGCTCTGGAGTGGCGCGAAAGGGAGCATGAAGAAGATGATGCTATTTTCGGGAATGACTCGGGCACCGTTGTCGCTCTACGAGACTGTGGTCTCCTGAAATTCTTTCGGATCTTGGGTATGAGGGCCCAAGTCAGGCTGTTGGAGTATCTTGTCCATATGTGGGACATGGACCAGCAAGTATTCCATGTGGGGGTCCACACATTGTCCTTGGATATCGAGGAAATTTACTTCCTAACATGATTATCATGGCATGGGTACCACGCTATATTTATCGGTAGCTGAGGTGGCAGACTCCCAAGGAGTGAATATTGTCGCCAGTACTGTGTTCCATAGGCAGAAAGAAGCAAAGGTAAGGTGGCTATCTGGGGGGTCCAGGATTGGACCCTTCGCACCATTTTGTTCACCATTTCTCATATGGTTGAGAGCGCTGCTCCACACATGGATCTTCAGAGCTATTTTCAATACGCCATAGAGTGTACTGAGCCTCGGGTCTTTAACTAGTCAGACGCAGTCCTTCGTAGCGTAAAGAGGCAGTTGAAAAAATGTAGGAGAGGCAACCTGAAGCAATTCGGGTATGGCTCACTTTTGGTGTCCTTATTTCTTGAGAGGGTTCCCTTGCTAAGGTTGTAGGTTGAGTGGGGTTTACCGGCTCTAGAGGATCCAAGGATGTTGAGGTGCTGCAACCTCATGGCCCGACATGTAGCTCGGCCAATCATCAAATATAATGATTCATTCTTTGACTGGATGCGGTCACAAATGTTGATGGTGGACGATTATGCCTATGTCGGATTGGATTTCCGAGGGGATCTAGATTTGGCCCTACCTGAGGATGCTCAGTGGGGAGATATAGGTAAGAAGTGCACATTTTTTTCTTTTTAAATGTTTTTGGTAATTTTTATCATATGAAATGTTTTTGTTTTTTATGTTTTCCCAAGGACTTATCAAAAAATCAATTTTTAAATGACATAGATGTGGGGCCATACCAACCTCCAGGTACATATCCTATTCAGCGACGAGGAGAGGTGGCTCCGGTGCCCCGATGGGATGCTGAAGATTATGAGGCAGTGGAGCAAAACTTGGAGGGGATGACTGCAGGCATTCTAGATATGGCCATCACGGAAATCCCTAGGCGGCACCAGCACCATACAGTAGGCGTATCCAAGTCTATTGGTCGACTGCTTCGCAGGGTGGCCCGAGATGTAGTGTGCTATCATGAGCGCCATCCATGAGACTATTTTGTAGAAGCCATAGGCTTCAAATTTTGAGATTTTGGGTCCTTTGGACAAAACTTTTTGTAAAAGACTTTTGATCGTTATATATACACGGCTTCTACCAGCTTATTTGGTGTTATGTTATACATGTGATATGTGATTGATTTATAAATGTCCCAAATTTCTATCTAACACATAATTAGCTAATGCATCTATCAAAGTATTTAGACATCTAGGAATGTGTTGATACTCAATATAATCAAAATAACGCTCCAGGAGACGAATTTGCAAATATACCCGTAACAAAGTAGGACTTCGAATAACATAGACGTTACTTAACTGGAGTACCACTAGCTATGAATCAAGTCGGACAACCAGGCGGTGAATACCAAGAGAAATAGTGTCGATCAATAATTCGATGATGGCGTTGTATTCTGCAATGTTATTGGTTGCTCGACCGAGGCACACACCTCGTAAACTGATGAGTTCTTTGTAGGGGTGTAAAGTGCCCAAGAAATAGACGCAAGGTTCTTAGTACTATGGCTAGCACCATCAGCGAAGCCAATGTAGGGTGGCTAAGGCTTTGGCATCTGGAAACCAAGAACAATGCATGATAAGCGGTCAAGGGTAGAGGCCAAATAACAAAAAATCAAAACAAAGCACTCAAAAATTATGGTAGAAATAAAATACAAGCACTCATGCACATGTGATCTTATGCATAGTACTTCTTTAAGTACAACCCATTTCTAGGTTCACTCAAAGGGATACCATCATAGTCCACTAATTTGTAGGCTCCTTTCTCTAGAACTCGTTTAATGATATACGGACCTCGCCACATAGCTTCAAACTTTCCAGCTCCTAGGACATACTGATCTTGTTCGTAGAGGAGAACTATATCACCTTCGGAGAAAACACGAGGTTTGACATGTTTGTCATATTGGGCCTTGACACTTTTTTTTTGTGCTTCTATGACTAGGGTAGCGTCGCGATGAGTCTCGTCTAATCGCATGAGGTGCAACAGACATTCTTCTTCTGTAGAAGTGTTGGGTAGGAGTTTGATGGCTAGTTTTAATGAGGGTATCTCACATTCAATTGGTAGGATGGCTTCCAGGCCATAAACTAGTTTAAACGATGTAAACCCAGTAGCAAACTTAACGGACGTCCAGTACACCCACAATGCTGAGAACAACATCGTGTGCCAACTTGTTTTTTGAATCCCTGTCATTCATATAAGCATGGTAATAAGGACCTTGTTTATTGCTTCAACTTGGCCATTGGCTTGTGGGTAATAGGTTGTCGAGTTTTCGTGGTGAAGACCCAACTTTTCAGTGAGCTCAGACATCATGAAGTTTCTAAAGTGGCTACCGTGATTGGTGACGATAGCCTGAGGAACACCAAAATGAGCAATGATGTGATTAAATATGAACAATGCGGTTGTTCATCCGGTATTGTTGAATGTTGGCATTGCCTCAGCCCATTTCGAAAAGTAATCGAAAGCTACGATGATGTATCCATGCCCCCCATTCGAGCGAGGGTGACATGTCATGAAATCGATGCCCTATTTTGAAAACGGACCAATGGACACCACAGGGTGTAGAGGAGCAGGGTGTGATCGGATCTTGTGGTTATAGGTTTGGTAGGCATGGAATTTTTGGACGGAGATGATACAGTCGTTAAATAATGAAGGCCAGAAATAGCCAACACGCAAGATTTTTTGAAAAGTAGCATACCCACACATGTGACCACCACATGCTCTGGAGTGGCAGTCATTGAGGGATTTCTTAGCTTCGTCGAAAGTGAGGCAGTGTCGAAAAAATGAGTCAATTCCACGATGATAAAGAGTATCACTGAGGATAATATACTGATGGGCTTAGTAGCGGATTCGACGTCGGTCAGTGCTAGACAAATTAGGCCGAAAATTCTGGGTTTGAAGATATATGATGATATCTCCATACCAAAGGTCATAGGAGCTGATCAGGAAAAGAGATTCATCAAGTAATGAATCTGCCGCTACATTTTTTGTCTTAGGGAAGGGAAGATTGCATAACAACTCGGAAAAAACTAAGGATTTCTTGGACTTAGAGCGTTCGAATTCTAAGTCAAACTCCTGTAGTATCATGATCCATTTGGAGTATTTTCCCCCTAGTAGTTGGCGTGTAAGAATGTGTTGCATAGGGTTGCAGGTAGAAATAATGGTAGTTTTGTGAGAGAGGATATAGTGTCGGAAACGTTGTACTGCTTAGACGGCTTCCAAGGCCAGTTTTTCAACATGTAAATACTTGGTTTCGGTAGTCGTGAGATTTCAACTCAAGTAATAGATGACATGTTCGTCATGAGAAACATCCTCCTGGACGAGAACCATAGCGATGGTAAGGTCCGAGGCTGCGAGGTAGAGGAAATAATCATGACGGTAGTCAGGTGGGAAGAGTAGCGGGGCACGTGTCAAGGAGAGTTTCAAATCATTGAAAGCTTGGTTGGCAGTGGTATCCCATATGAACTCAGACCCTTTCTTGAGTAGTCGCGTAAATCCAAGAGTTAGTTCTGTGTAGTTTGGGATGAAATGACGAAGTAAGTTTGCCTTTCTTTGCAAACTCTATAACTGGTGAAGTGGGGAAGGTGGAGGAAGATTGAGAATGGCCTCAACCTTCAAGGGATCAACCCAGATCCCTTGACGTGAAACGATGAATCCTAGAAGTTTGTCAGATTCTACGCAGAAAACACACTTGTGCGGATTCAAGCGTATATGGTAAAATTGATAGTGAAGGAAAATGACACGTAGGTGTATAGGATGGTCATCCCAACGCATGGAATGGGAAGGTAAATCATTGAGATATGGCTGCACAATATGCTTGATATCGTGGAAAGCGTAAGACAGCAAGCTGAAAAGTGGCACCGACGTTTTTTAAACCAAATGGGAGTTTTCGGTAAGAAAACGTGCCCCAAGGACAAATAAAAGTAATTTTGTGTTGGTCCACGAGAATGATGTTGATTTGATTATAGCCAGAGAAACCGTCCATCAGGGAGAATATTTCTCTTCCAGCATAGTCGTCGACGATCTGGTTGACAAAGGGGGTAGGAAAGTTGTCTTTAGGACAAGATTTATTAATGTCCCTATAATCAACGCACACGTGGATAGTGCCTTGTTTCTTGTCAATGGGAACAAGATTGGAAACCCAGTCAGTTAGCGCCACAGGGTAAATAAAGCCAGCTTTGAGAAGTTTTTCAACTTCAATCTTGATAGCGGCTGCTTTACGTGGGTGAATCGGACGAAGGAATTGTCGGACAAGTTTGGCATCCGGGTATGTCTTAATATCATGTATTACAATGGAAGGGTCAATACCTGGCATATCTTCGTAGCTTTAGGCGAAGACATCATGAAATTCTTGGAAAAGAGACTTGTAATTGACGACTTCATGATGGGAACAGGAAGCTCCAATATGCACATTTTCGACAATTCCATTTTTGATGGATATGTCGAGGGGGATTGCAGGTGAAATATTGTTGAGGTTCCCTTCGTAAAGCACATCGTGTGTAGACTCAAGAATGATATAAATAACAACAATGGTCGAGTTGGTCGAGAGTTGTTGGTAACTCTCGATGGTGTGTTGTTGCAGGAAGAGAATGGAATGATGATGCCCATCGTCCCATGGAGTGTCTTCCATGGACATGACAGACATGATCATCTCGTCTATGGGAAAAATAATGCGGAAAAGATATGGAGATGAACCATTAAGAGAAGGGGTAGTAAGAGTTTCTGATTGAATGGCTTGATAAGTGGATTCAACGGGACTCAAAGGCATTTCGTCACCATAGCGAAGATGATCACCTAGGTTGGGGACTATCCATGGGTCGTGAGATGCATGGGTGTCATGAACAAAAGTGGAGATCATGTTTATCGAAGTGACATATGGATGCGGAACATCAAGTGGTGGAATGGGGAAAGTTCCCATCAAAGAAGAATCTTTGAGAAGACCCACTCCGACGTTCTCATATATAGGGGGGTTTTGGAAATGAACGGTACATTGCCGGTACGTGCATTAGAGTGAAAGAAGGCCAATTGGTCGATGGTAATGACTTTTCCTTGGTGTGGGAAACGTACGACACGAAAAAGAATTGACACAACTGCATGCATGGAATCGATCTAGCTGCGACCAAGTAGAAGGTTGTAGTCAAGAAGAGCGTCAAAGACTTCCACTTCGACTTGGACAGTTTTTCCTTCTAACATGATAGGCAACGATGGAAGTACACGGTAAGGTTTGAAACTAGATCCATTGAAGGCTTTAAGTGTGTTGTGGGATTTGGTTAAAGGAGGAGAGCTGATGGCTTTCCAACAAGTGATAGACATGACACACATTGAGGCGCCCTTGTCGATGACTGTTCTACAAATGTTCTTGTCAAGGACAATAACTTGTATTTGGAATGCGAGATGAGGGGGTAATCTTGGAATGTGATCTTCCAAGTCAAAGATTATTAAATTTGTATCCAGGGGGTCGATTCCACCAATAGCTTTCAACAGTGCTTTCCGTTGTGTAGGACAAATTTGGAGGACTTCGAGGGCTGACATCACAGATGGTGCTTGGGCCCGATCTTCGACTATGCTGTAGTTCTGGGCAGCACGGGGATGAGGATTAAAAGACGATTTTTGAACAACACCCTTCAAGGGAGGGAAAAGAACTGTATCAAGGCTTTATCGTTCGAGATGAAGAGGATCATTGATAGGTGGGGTTGGAGGAGAGGTTTGAACCAACAAAGGTGGTATCGTATCAACCTTCTCTTTGGAAGAAGAATAATCTTTGGCACGAGTAGTGAGTGTTATGTCATTCTTTTTCGAATCACCGGTACACATTAATACGTATGATGTATTAGAAGGAGCTGGTTGGTCATGAATGACCATTTGAGAATGTTGTTGAGAGGGGAATTGTTGTGACAATACGGCTGGAGTGGAGGGTTTGGGGGTCCCTTGAAGGAACTTGTTAACTTCGGTGCGACGGGGACAATCCTTCGTGTAGTGATCATCACCACAGATAAGACAAGGATATCAAGGTTTGCGCTTATCCCTATCGTCAACAGGGGGTGCTTTAGTCTTCTGAGTTTGCGGAGTATTTTTGTCCTCCTTGGTCTTACCCTTTCCTCTCTTGGATTTATTTCTGCCGGCAAGGGTAGATTGAAAAACATTTACCTCAGAAGTCTTGCCAGTGGGAGGGGTAAGAGACGGAGCGTTTTGAACATTAGAAGATGAAGATTTGAGATTGTTGCCAGAGGTGTGGACATAATGAAGCTGGGAATGGAACGTGCCAATTACACCGTCAACAACATGTGAAGCCGTAGGAGTGGTTGAAGTAGTAGAAGTAGAAGCGCGAGGTGTGTTAGGGAGCAGATCATAAAGAGTACCTGTTTGCGAGTAAAAGAGGTCTAGATGTTGGGCACGATTGATCGCCTGTTATTCTGTGACAACTCCACCCATGGCGATGTTATGAGCGATGTCATTCATGAATGATTTCGTGAACCATTCTGCCAACAATTGATCAGGGGGTTCAAGCTTGATGAGACGTCGTTTGCGACGCCACTCATGAATGTGATCGGAGATGTGAGTGGATTTTCTCTGTTTGAAAGAGCTCAAGATCTCGGTTCCGGTTTCATATCGGATTGGTAGCTAGTAATGGGTGAGAAAATCCATGGCAAGGGTATTGAAGTCGGTGAATAAACCTTGTCGTAATTCTATGTACCACTTCACGGTGGACCCTGTGAGGGTTCGTTGAAAAAGACATAGGCGAATAGAGTCATCCATCAAATAATTGGATGAGCATCAAAGGTGAAAAGTCATGACGTGATTGTTGGGATCTTCTCCTGGTTTTCCATCGAATTTAGGGATGTCCAATTGTAATTTGGCCGGTATCATGGGCCAGTGAGGAGAGTGATGGATAGGATCATTCAAAATTATTGACATGTCTAGTAGGTCCAAGGTGGCTAAGAAGGGTAAATGTTTGTTCACATGCGGGTACTGGTGACTTTGGGGAGGGAGTCCCGTCGGTAGACTAGTAGGACCATAAGCAGTTTGCATGTAATGCGATGATCTGGGAAGGTTCGGTTGTTGATGTGGAAGCAAGTAATTCATAGGTTTATACCCTTGAACATGAGCATGGGGCTGGGGGTTCAAGCCCCAGATAGGATTGGACGTGCCTGGGTATGGTTGGCCTGTGCTAGGGGGAGCAATGAAGCTAGGTTGAGGCTGTTGCCCCCCAGTCGAGAAAGGATTATGTTGAACAAGATAATTCCAGTACTGGGCCAGGGACGAAGGTATATTTTGTCCAGAGGGTGGGGTCGGTGGGGGTTTCCCTCCAATAGGGGGTTGACTCCCAATTGGAATTTGTCCTGTAAAAGGGATTTGGGTTCGGCCTCCTTGGTGGAGTTGTCCACCAACATGAATCTGGTAATTGGATGTGAATGACAGAATGGTGCCACTAGGATTTGTACCTCCGACAGAAGACGTAAGAGGTCCTCTAAAGGAGGGTGGAGGAAGTGTCAGAATGAAGCCGAGAGGGGAGTGCCCAGAAGGAGTGGAATCACTGAGAGTCCTAAACATCATCTATGCAGTAGTGGCGATATAAGCATTTAATGCATGATATCTGGGTGGAAGGGTCGGGGTGATTCAGGGTGAAAGTGGTGTACTAATGGGGGCTTGGATAGCCACGGTAATCCTAATGTGAAGACTTGTAGTATCCGTGTAATGGACCATTTGTAGAGGGAGGGTCAAGATATGGTGGACTCGTGGGGTGTCTATTCTAGGAAAATAATATGTGGTCGTAAAAGGTACCGTGTCTGGATCATAGGTTTCGGGTAGCTCAGGTGCGACAGTGATATCAACGCCTGCTCCTAAGCCAAAAAGATCTTGTCTAAAAATGTCGGTGGCCCAAAAAGGATCTTGACCCTCAGGTCTTGGGAACAATCCAATTGGTGATTTGGAAGACTGAATAACTAGTTCTCCCGAAGAAGTCAGTCACATAATATGTCTCTTAGAATCAGGGTGAAGTTGAAAATCCTCTAGAGAATTGAAAACCCAGAATCTGTCTAGAGAGTCAGTTCTCTCCACTCTTGGAGTGGTGACATCTTGGACTTCACTCTATTGAGGAGAGCCCTCTAGTGAGCTGGTAGGCAAGGGTTGAGAACCTTCCAGATTTTCTAGGGGTAAACCATGCATTCTACATGAGCGACGTGGAGGGTCAATTGTGATTGAGTTAACAACTAACAAAAGAGAATTCAAATCCTACTTGGGTAGACAAGAAACATGCACTAGTAAAAAAAATATAGGGAACAAAACCAAGGAAACAAGACCTTCTAATTCCGTATTCACTAGTTGGTGATGAAATCCAACGTCGCAACGACGAGATAAGAAGGGGTTGGGCTATGGTGGAAAAGTTACATTGACGACTTGCTTAACAGACTTACACCCTGGTGCAAGCTCCCACACATAATCGTGGGTATACCCTCCAAGGAGCCCGAGTGAGTTTGGCCAACGTCGATTCCAGGTACTGTGAAGACTTTCCCCTTCACAGTCACCTTGTGTAAGAACCTAAGAAGATAGGCAACTAAGGTTACCACCAACAACAACAATGCCTAGGGGGACAGTCGACAGTCTGATCCATAGGCAAGGGTAGGGTATATGGCCCGAAATTATCTTGAGAGGCTTCCACTCATCATTGTGGGTATACCTTCAAGTGACCCCCGTAATACGTGCAATCTCTACACCGATATCAACAAAGCAAGGTGAGTAACTCTGTCAATCTCGATGTGACCTCAGGTTTGACCCTTGTGTGAGATGGGCTTCCTAGGAAAAAATGTTGCAAGTGGAATTTGACACTCCCTATCACAAGATACTATTGTGTGTTTTGCACTTTGGAGAGTGTGTCACACTGCCTGTTTCAAAGCTCTAGCCTAGCTAATGTTGGTGCATCAGAGCCCTAGAAAAAGTTGCTAGTTAAATTTTACAATTTTGTGATATTATTAAGGGCTGTTGTTACTCAAGAGGACATGGAGATGAAACCAATGTTGTATGAGACTTTGACCCAAAAATGCGTAAGAAGGATTGAAATATACCAGTTTCGTTCGACGAATCCTACTTATGGGAGGCATAGAAGAATTTTCCGGAACAACATGAACTATAGTGCATGAGTCTTTTAGATGAAATATCAAACAATCACTCACAATGCAAATTCTCTATTAGTGTTTTTCAATATTGAAATGCCACAATTTTTTTGAATAACAAGTTGCTTAAAAGAAAATGCCTTTAATTTTGATTAGAACCAACAAGAGAGATGGAACTAAAAGAATAATCAACTAATGAAAACAAAAAAAAAACAAACACAACAAAAATCCCAAATAAATCTTTCAATGAAGACAAAAAGACAAACTAACCAAAATAGTCTTTTCAAATGCTCATGGGTAGATGTTTCCAAATAAGGGGCAATTTGAGAAAGACAATTAATTTCAACTTTTAAAAACTGATCACCAGCTCCCAACCTAACAAGCACTCAGATTCTAAGATCAAAGATTATGTCCTTGCTAAGAAGAGGTCAAGAGATGAAAGTTGAGAAAAGATGAACAAAAAGAGACTTTGATTTCCAAATACCGATCGTTCACAAAATATGAAGTCAAGAAGCAATCAATTAGTGGTCCAAGAAGTTCCTTTTAGACACACATACAACTCTGGGCATCTGAGCATGCAAAAAATTAAATTCCAAAAAAATTCAAATGGGTTCGCAGGCTAGTAGTAATGCACAGTGTGAGAATGGAGCATTCTCGTAGATCGATAATAAGTAGAGTGTGAGAATCTTGCATTGGACTGAAAGGAAGAGTGCGAACTCAAGGGGTTCTCGCAGAACACATAGGGGTTTAGTGCGAGAAGGCCTGAAACTAGGAAAAATTTTGGAAAAAGACAAAAATTTTGAAGGGAATTCTGGACCCAGAGAGTCTGGCAGGGTCTCCTGAAGACTCGGAGATTGATAGAAATGAAAAACTGTAAGGCAAGAGAAAATGGCCAAGGAAAAACACCAAAATCCACCAAAAACTGGGGTGAATCCCTAGTGGAGTCGCGAATTTTGTTATAAGACAAATCGGTAGGTGTGGACACTAACAGATCTCTCTAGATCCACCTGGATCTAGAAAAAAATAAGACAGGGAACTACTCTTTCCCTAGGTTGTGACCATTGAATCTAATAGTTGAGAAGGACAAGTAACATACCTTTAGATCGCTTCCTTATGTCTCTGTTGCTCTTGCTTCACTTCGGTGCTCTCCTGCGATCAAATTAAAGACAACACAAACCAACCAAAGTGAAGAGAATAAAGTATATTCAAAAGTCAACCTAATAACCTATCCATATGATCAAGGAATTACACAATAAAATAATGATGATTTTATGGGAAAGGGACATGCCTTCGTATAATATTAATGGAAATAGAAGATTACAACCTAATAGCCTTGATGTCGCAAGCTTCCTTTCGGTGGCTCTTGGCTCCAACACACACTTGTTCAATAATTGCATGAAGAAGATCTAGCCTAGCTTGATAGGTGAAATGAGAGCTCCAAGTTCTTATCCAAGCATAAATTCTCACACAGTTCTTTCACCAATTCTTCATCCAATATTTCTTAACCTTTTCCATGAGAAACCTCTCAATATATAGGAAGGGGTGAGATGGTTACATGTATGAGGATGATCCCACCAAATCAAAGAAGTCAGTAGGATGCCAACCATACGAATTCCAACTCATCCTCTAGAAGATTCCCTTCTAGAACCCTCGAGACTTCTTCTTTTCTCCAAGCCTAAAAATAGGTTCGCACCCTATGTATGGAGAAAACTGCGAGAAGTTCGTACCCTAGTTGTGGGTGGCCTGCGAGAATGAGGCATTCTCACACCCTAGGCTATAGGAAGCCTGTGAACTCTCTTTAAAATTATGTTTTCTGGAAAGAGACAAGTGCTACTTTTAT
>JASDQU010435987.1:20486-34791 GCA_032191745.1 Picea mariana
GCTATCAATAGTAGATGTTTTACAAGACACCATTATAATAAAGAAATAATTTTTTTAGTAAGGTCATTTTACATTGTTATGAAATAAATAAGTTATTTTCTTTTTATATTGTTATGGAATAATTTTTCGAGTAGATGTTTTACAAGACATCATTAGAATGCAATTATTTGAGTACAGGCAATAACAATTAAATATATAATTATTTTATTTCATAAAATAATTAGTCACCCATTCACATGGATTTTTATTCTTTTAAAATGCCACTTTCATCATTGCAATGCAATTATTGTATGGAAGGACCCATTTTGTTTAGTTAGACATTTACATTAAGAATCTATCGATTGGATTAATGCATGCTAATCTAGTTAGACCCCTACATTACGATTTGATGAATCTATTGATTGGATTAATGCCCTTTTCTATTTGATGATGTCACATCATCACTATTACATTACAATTTTTATTTTGTGGTACACTTAACCCCAACTTTCGTGACTCCCTTTATGTTTATTACATAAGGGAAACCACATAGCATAGGAGGCAAGGAGTGAAATTAAAATAAAAATAAAAAAACTAAAAATATATGCTTCACCTTTTACTTTTTCTTAATTCCGAAATTCCCCGTATGTCTATATTAATGTCCCTACCTCTCTCAAGTTCCTATCCATCTCCCTTCTATTTCCCTCTCGCTCCCAGGTTCTCTGAGTCAACCGTTTTCATACTCAATATACTCTAAGTTTCAATCTCCCATTCCTCTTCTCTGACCCTTTTTCATATTTCAATATATTCACTGCCTCGATCGATTCCATGGACTATATTAGAACCTCAGTTGCAACAGACGCCATGGACTAGATTGGAACCTCAGTTGTAGCGGACGCCATGAACACGCTTATTTTTTCTCCAGTCATTCAAAAAATATATGATGTTATTCACCTGAATCGAAACCGCTGGGTTTTGCGAGATAAGTTAGAGAGTATGAAGCTTCTTTTACAATACATTTGCAATGGATTTCAAAATTAGTGGGGAACATCACCCGATTCCATCTGACACTGCTTGGAAAAAACACATGATGTGATTGGAGAGGAAAAAGGCATGATCGATAGGTCCCTTCTGCAACAATGGTGTTTGGACTACATATTCTTCAAGCCTGGAATTTCCAGACCGATTAGAGAGTGGAACTTAAGATTTGATCAGCTCCATCAAGAGCTTCTAACTCTCTTTTCAATATTTTCTAGTGCTCGGAAAATTGGCTCATCCTTAGCACAACCACCAGAAAAGGAGTTACTTCAACCCTTTCCAGACTGGGGCATTGTAGGAATAGACATTAAATATGTCGAGACGCAACCACAGACATGGATAACATAAGATTTAGAACCTCACATTATTGGCATAGTTATTTCTTACTTTATATGTGGAGTAGTTCTTTCTTACCTCATTCAACTTTTCACTAAACAATGCAATTGTTCTACCTTCTTGGCTAGGTATAGCTCCAATGCCTACATGTGAAGCATCACAATTTACCTCAACACTTTATCAAAATATGGTAAGGCTAATATAGGTTCCTTAGTTAGCTTCTTTAAAAACTTAAAACTTTCCTCAGCTTCATTGTTCCACATGAATGTCTTTCCTTCGGTGCAATCTGTTATGGGTGCTATAATACTACTAAAATTTTGAAAAAAAAAATAGGTAAAAGGTGTCCAGTCCATGAAAAATTCTTACCTTTGTTACACTTCGAGGACTAGGCCACTCCAAAATTGCTCTGACCTTCTCTAAATCCATATTAACTCCTTCTGTTGAGATGGAAAAACCCAGAAATACCAAACTTTCTTGCAGGAACCTACATTTCTTCAGGTTTTCATAAAAACCGATGTTTTCTCAACACATCCAATATAATTTTTAAATGCTGCAAGTGATCTTATTTGTTGTGACTGAAAACTAGGATGTCATCAAAATAAACGAAAACAAACTTACTAATATATGATTGAAGCACAATATTGATAAACCAAATGAAAGTACTAGGTGCATTGGACAACCCAAATGGCATCAACATCCATTCATATAGTCCATCCCTGGTCTTGAAGGAGAGTTTCCATTCATCCCCTTCGTGAATTTGGATCTCGTGGTATCCACTTCGCAAATCATTTTTACTAAAATATTTATCTCTAGCTAGCACACCCATCATGTCGACCAAGCGCGATATAGGAAACCGATATTTGATGGTAATTTTATTGATTGCTCTACTATCTGTACACATCCTCCACGTATTATCTTTTTTGGAGTCAACAATGTTGGTAGAACACTGGGACTCATGATTTCTCTTACCACACCTTTCTTTATAAGTTTTGTCACTTGTCAGTTGAGCTCTACATGTTGTGTAGGACTCATCCTATAGGATGCCTGATTAGGAAATATGATCTTAGGATTAAATCAATGTGATGTTGAATATCCCTATTTGGTGGAAGACCATCAGGTAGTTCATCAGGGATAACATCAACATATTATTCTAGTAACTTGGGCACTTCAGTAGGAATTGGTACGTCTTCCCTGCCTCCTTTTTGCATTATTAATGCATAGAGGAATCTTATTTCCTTCATTTCCTTAACAAGCTCTCTTTCCGGCAACATATTCTCAACTTTCCCGTCATCCTTAAGGGGCAATAAGACGACTTTCGATCCATCCTTCCAAAAGGTGTAGGTATTCTTTTCTCCATCATGCATGACTTTTTTGTCATATTTCCAAGGCCTCCCCAATAATAGATGACATGAAGGTCGATTTACCAGTTGATCTCGATATTTCCTCTGTGTTTAATGTGTTTGAATTATATATCTTCCATGGGGACGATCTGGGTAATGATAGTGAGGCGAAGGTGGATTGGAAACTGGCCATTCCGAGCAAGAAAAAGGAAAATATTCCACATATTTTAGATAAGAAGACCCTTCATACTCGGCAAGGCCAATACAATCGATATCTAGTCCAGTGGGAAGGTGTATCACCAAAAAATAGTACATGAATTACAGAGGGGGACTTGTTGAACTTGGATCCCATTAAGTAGCAATAGTTTGAAGACAAGAACTTGCAGGAGTTGCGTTCTTTTCAACCAGAGGAGATTGATCTGAGCATGGAATTTGTGTTGGGGATCCCAAACACACAATAAGGTAATGATTCTATTTTTGTGGTTGTTGATAGGTTCTCTAAAATGGCTCATTTTATTGCTTGCAATAAAACTAGTGATGCATCGAGGGTGGAAAAATTGTTTTTCTCAAAAATTGTTAGATTGCATGGGGTTCCAAAAACTATTACCTATGATAGAGATACTCGGCTCTTGGGTCATTTTTGGAGGACCTTATGGAAGAAAATGGGGACTCAATTATAGTTCAGCAGTGCCTATCATGTCCAAACAAATGGACAAACCGAGGTAGTAAATCGGATTTTGGGAAATCTGTTACGAAGCATTGTTGGAAAGAATCCCAAGTAGTGGGATTTGGCTTTATCAGAATTTTCCTACAATAGTTCAGTTAATAGATCTACAGGTAAATCTCCATTTCATGTTGTTTACGGTAGAAATCCTATAGGTGTTCTAGATTTGGTGCAGATACCGCTTAGGGATAGGATCATCGATGATGGGGAAGAATTTGCAGAACACATTCAATAGTTGCAGCAACAGGTGAGACAAAAAATGCATGCCAGTAATGAACAAAACAAACTTATAAAATATGCTCATTGGTGATACCAGGTATTCAATGAAGGTGATTTGGTGATGGTTTATTTATGGAAAGAGCGGTTTCCTAGAGGAACCTACCACAAATTATTGTATAAGAAAATTGATCCTTGCAAAATTCTCAAGAAAATTAAAGACAATGCTTATAAGGTCGATTTACCAGCTGATCTCGATATTTCCTCTGTGTTTAATGTGTTTGAATTATATATCTTCCATGGGGACGACCTGGGTGATGACAGTGAGGCGAAGGTGGATTGGAAACAGGCCATTTCGAGCAAGAAAAAGGAAAATATTGCACATATTTTAGATAAGAAGACCCTTCATACTCGACAAGGCCAATACAATCGATATCTAGTCTAGTGGGAAGGTGTAGCACCAAAAAATAGTACATGAATTACAGAGGGGGGCTTGCTGAACTTGGATCCCATTAAGTGGCAATAGTTTGAAGACAGGAACTTGCAGGAGTTGCGTTCTTTTCAACCAGAGGAGAATGATGTAGGGATTTCCGATGGCCATAAATTTTGACTCGATTATCCGTTTGAAATGAAATTTTATAGGGAATTGTGTCTCAAAGAGTTCATTTTTGTGTTGATCTAATCCTTTAGATTAGACATCATTTCAACACTTTTCCAGGGCCAAATTCCTTCATATAAGGCCTCAAATTGGGGTTTTAGTGTTTTTATGGGAACTTTTAAATTAGTAATTATCAATTATCTCTTAGTTTATGCACCAAATCAGAAAAGTGATATGACAAATAATGTCGCTCTAGTTAGATTTTAGTTATTGGTCAATTTTAGAGTCATGTGAGAATTTTTTAAAATTAATTATTTTTCTAAAATTAATTGTTTTCGAAATCTCAGATAGTAGTTATAAGGGGTTGAACTTCCATTGTAATAATTAGGATGAAGAAGGAATAAAAAAGAGTTATTTTCCATTCTCGTGTGTTTGTATAGTTTTTAGATCTCGTGAATGAATTAAAATTTATTGGCTACATCAAGTACTATGGTTATAATGTTTCAGGTCTTAGTGTCAAGTCCTTGACAAAATATATCCATATGATAATGCTAAATTTTTCATACATCTATTTCTTTTTAAAAACAAGTTTTAAATAACTTTAATACTTAGTCCACTTGTTTAAAAAATCTATCATTATTTTTTTTTACATTATTATGGAATAAAGTTTTTTAAATAAATATAACGCAAGTTCTAAATAACTTTATTGTTTATTCCACTTATTTTAAAAAATTTATAGTCATTTTCTTTCACATTGTTACATAATATACTTGTTTTACAAGACACCATTACAAAACAATTCTCTTAGTAAAAGCTATGAAAATTAAATATATAATTTTTTTATTTCATAAAATAATTAACTCACTCATTCATGGATTTTGATTTTTTTAAATGTCACTTTCTTTTTTTAAATGTCACTTTCTTCATTGCAATGTAATTATTGTATGGGAGGACCCATTTTATTTACTTAGACTCCTACACTACAATTGGATTAATGGATGTTCAATCGGTGGGTATGCTTTTTTCTTTTTAATGATGTGACATCACTATTATTACATTATAATTTTTATTTTGTGGTAGATTTAATCCCATTTTTTATAATTTTGTGTTTGATTGATTATTTTCTCACTTCAACTAATCTAAATTTAAATGGCTTCGCACCTTACCTGAGCTATATAAGGTATAATCTTTCATATGCATTTAGGGGCAAATCTGCCCGGTGTTTCTTTGATTATTTTCTCATTACTCGTTATACCCAAATCTAAGATAAAACTAGTGTATGACAAAAATTATCTTCCTAAATTATGTCGTCCAATCCTCTAATATTTAAATGTAGACATTTAAGTAATCATCTCTTGAAGCTGAGGTAATAGAAAAAGGATGCTTATACAAGCAAGTATATATCCTTTTATAAATATGATGCCATATTATAAATTTCAATGAAATTGGCATAGATACCATTTGAATGGAGAGACATTTGGATATTTAATTAACAAATACTTTCCACTATTGTACTTGAATTCTAGAGGTTTGGTCATATGTAGTGCAAGAATATTACCATGATATATCGCATATAGTACTTTAAAAAGACAAAGATAGATAAGTTTATTAAGCTTCAATCAATCTAGTTTGTCATTAACATGAATATATGGAGTTGGAAACTGTCATCTCACATGATGAAATTTAGAAAGCAGCCACCAACCTTCACTAGGTTTACTTTGTTGATATTTTCATGAAAAAATGTGAGCAATCACTTGTCCATGTACAAAAGTATGGGAATGGCCATGTACATCCAAGCTTGCATGATATTTGTTGAGTTGTCCTTTAAAACATGCATGATATTCACCGAGTTATACTTTAAATATAATTTGCTAGTAAATCATGGTGTTGAATTGAATGGGTGACAATTTGATTAAGAAATTGAAAATAATCTATGTAGTTGCATACCATTTTCTGGTACCATTTTAGTGTGAGATATATGAAGATGGAGTAGATAAGAGTGGAGACAAAAATAGACAAATGGAGAGCATGCCAGAAAGCATTGAAGCCAACTCACTTATGTAGAGGCCATGACAAATTGACTACATTTCTCTTGAAACTATGAGTAACTGCATCTATCCAAGTTGATTGCCATAGAGTGCCATCCTCAGAACAACTTGTAATAAATGAAACTTTCTTCATGTCTATTCAAGAATAAGCCCATGTATTCTCATGCTAAACAAAATTTGTAATATGCATAAGTCTTAAATCATCTTGTTGATTGGAATGGAGAAGATGTGGCTATTGGTTTCAATGCCACTTGTTAGTGTCACTTGTGAAGGCTTTTGAGATGGACACAATTACTTATTAAGTAAAATTATTATATAAATGAAAAAATAAATGATAGTTTTATTTTTTATTATAATTAACAAAAATAATACTATCTGGAATATTGTTTTGATAATTAACTTATAAACATATTTAATAAAATTTGAAAGCTTAAAAAGTAAGAATTAAAAAAAAATGAAAGCCATTGAACCATTGGGATAAGATTACAATTCAAGTGACCAGGAATTTTAGAATAAGTACGATGATGAGTTCTTTCCTAAGGACTTTTAGCCTAAGTTAAATAATAAAGATGGTGTAGAATATAAAAAAATTAATTTATATATATATATATATATATATATATATATATATATATATATATATATATATATATATATGGGATTTGGAATCATTAAAGTAAATATGATTTAAAAAAAATCAAATTAAAATATATAAAATACAAAAATATTATTATATGAAATAAGTTATTATGTTTTAATATTTTATTAAATATTTTTATATAAAAAAATAAAATTATTTTTATATTTTTCTTATTATTAATTTTTTTTATTATTAACTTTTTTGATTTATTTTTATTTTTTATAATAAATTATGAGTATACTTTAGTTATTTATATATTGATATTAATAAATTTCTTCTTAAATTTTTTTAAAATATGTTTGGCTTGATAACCATGGCATTTATATTAGTATGTTTGGCTTGATAACCATTGTATTTATAAATAATTTTTTAAAAGTTATAATGTACTTTACATTATTATTATAGTTTTTATGTTTAAAATAATTATTAATTAATATTATTTATATGTATATTTTAATTTTTATATTTGATCTTTAATATATAAAGATAAATGGAAAATTAAATATATTTAGTCAATATTATTATATTGAGATACATAAATAAGTTGAATAAACTTTAGTGGTATTAGTCGTTGCCAAAGGCTTGGGACTACTATTAGTTTATAATTGACTTTAGATTTTTGTTTTATATCAAATGTGTAATATAGGAAATCAAAAAAAATATATTTTTTTAATAATAAAATAATATATTTTTCTAAAATTTGATTGGCTGATATGTTTGATGTTTATTGTAGGCTTCACGTCATTCAATGTATAAAATTAATTACACAATTAATGAATTTTCCAGTTTAACATGACAAAGATGTTGGGTGCTAGGTACAAATGTTTAAATATACCCGTAAAAAAAAATGTTTACTTTTGTTTTTGCTAGTTTTTTGATAAATGTATAGTAAAATTTAAAATTTAGGGGAAGGGCAGAATTTTAAAGGGTCTGTCATGTAGTCAAACTGACAAATCACGATCTCGATTTCCAAGTCACGAATCACACGTGGGTTCGTGTTGTCACTTCTGCGCCTTCAGTGGTTCCATCGAGATTCATAATTAATGGAGGTTGTTCCATCACGATTCACAATTAATGGATTTAAAGGGTAGCAGAGTTGCAGGAGAAGCAGCGGCACAATGATCCAATAAACAGAAAGCTACTATTAAAAAGTTGTGAGTAGCCTCTGGAATGCTGTGAATGTGAAGCCATGTCCATTGCATTCAGTCCTAACTAAGTTTCAAATTTGGTTTTCCTTTGATCATCAGAGGATGAAGTCGTTATGGTGCTTCGTGAATATAGTTGTGATGATGGTAGTAGGAGCGATAGCAGAGGAGCCTCCATATGCATGCGATAACAGAAATCTAGCAACACGATCTTACACGTTCTGTGATGCTTCAAAAACCATAACAGTGCACGTGGAAGATCTAATTTCGCGGTTGAGTTTGGTGGAAAAAGTTGAACATCTATCGAATAACGCATCGATCGTGCAACGCTTGGGAATACCCAAATATGAATGGTGGTCGGAAGCTCTGCACGGAGTTTCCGGGTGGGGTCGCGGTTAAATGGCGACCAATTCGGCTTTCACCTTCGCAGCGGCTCTGAGTCTGTTTTAGCCCCCAGCTCAACCAGTAAGTTTTCTTTTTAATTAATTTTCTTTCCAGGTTTTTGAGGGTTTTGAGGGTTTTAATGCGAAGGTTTTTGTCTGGAATCGAGTAGGATGGTCCGGGGAGCAGAAAGATGGCATTTTGTAAAAGGCCGATAGCTCCTCGTCAATTTAGAGCGAAATATCGAGCGAGAAGTAACAACAAGGTTTTGGTGAGGGCGTCGGCCAAGGATATATTGTTCGATCAGGATTCACGTGCAGCGGTGCAGAGGGGCATTGATAAATTGGCGGACGTCGTGGGCGTTACATTGGGGCCTAGAGGTATTAATTTTGTTTTATTGAGCTTATCTGAATATCCTTTAAGCTGGTACTTTTGGGTTTATTTCTGTTTGAATATATTTGCGAAGAAAAATCTGCCTATGTTTTTTGGTCTTGCAGGGCGGAATGTTGTGTTGGATGAGTTTGGAATGCCGAAGGTGGTGAATGACGGGGTTACCATTGCTCGTGCCATTGAGCTTCCCGACCCCATGGAAAATGCTGGGGCGACCTTAATCCGAGAGGTAAATTATATTGAAACTTTTTTCTTCTTCTTTTCTTGTTGGTGGTATATCTGAATCTCTTTCTGTAGCTTGATTCCTTCTGGTTACTCTCTGTTCTGGTATTGCATTTAATGTGTCCTCTTTTCCATTTTTTGCTTTAGAAAGTGTTCCCATAAGGCCACCCAATGCACTTTTATTTATTCATATCCTACAGATTCTGCATGGTGGTTAGCAAAGTCACAGACTCCATTCCGAGAATGACCCAATGAAAAATACCTGAGTTGTTTTGGATATTAAAATGGTAAAAAATACAATAAATTTCAGAAAAAAAATATATTTTTCATAAAGATGAAAGTTTAGAATTTGGTCATACTACAAAATTTTAATAATAACTCATTTCAAACTATCTGGTTGATACAATATATTATGTAAGGCCACGAATTCTTGACAGCTGATGGGTTTGTTGGTTGTCTTCTGTGAAGTCGGGTTAGAAAAATAAGCAAAACTAGTGTTTTTTCGCCTTCTATATCTTATGTAGACAGACGATGGAGTGACTCTTGTCAAGGCAATCTGATTTGTTTGATTTGCAAACTCATACTTGTGAGTATGGCTCAGGTCCGAGTCAGACTTAGAGGATAGGAGATGACTTGTTTCAGTTTCCTCAAAGCATGGTAGCAGAATGCGGCCAAATCAAGGCTGTACAGATTGGGCCATGAATTCAATTTGGCTGAATTTATGCCCGAGTTCAGATTTGAATCGGCGAGTTAAGATTTGATTCGGCGGAATTTCTGCCCAAATTTGGATTCTTGGAAAGCTGACCCACAATTCGATCTGCAATGAAGAATGGGCGCTATTTAAGTTTGATTATCTAGATTCTGTATTTTTTATGTTCTAAAATTTTGAATAATTTGCATGTTATTTCGTATTAGTCAGATGCTCCAAGATGCTCCAGCATTTTTTCTCTCAAAATAGATTTTTCCAATGCAATTTTTTTCCCAATCATACCGGATACAAATCCGAATTCATATATGTTAATAATGCCTCAAAGTTCTAAGTTAGACCAGTCAACTCAGAGTTGGAAGAGTCCTGGCTATTTCGTATTTAGTCAGATTTATACTACAACGTTTTTTTTTCAATTTAGATTTTTCCAATAATTTTTTTGTCCAAATCATATCAAATCCAAATCCGAATTCGTAGATGGTAATGACGCCTCAAAGTTCTTAGTTGGACCAGTCAACTCAGACTTGGAAGAGTCCATGGCTATTTTGTTTGATTATGTATCTCATTAACATAAGGGACTGTGGTAAATTGGTATATCATGCTTCGGCCAAGGCCTAATATTAGAAACACATTTCAAATAAACTTGTTTTTATTAATAATCACCATATCAGAAGCAAAAATTAAAGATGTCTATGTCATATAAATTGATGATGCATGGGCAAATTTGATGTATCAGTGGGAACATAGAACTAAAACGAATGCTATGGATGTGGGAGCATTAACCTTCTTGTCGCTTCAATTATTCTGGCATAAGCGGACTCATTCTTTTGGCTGCATGGTTTAATCTCAACTGTGGCATTGGATTGATGCTCGACGAATAAGAGAGTTGGTTCGGTAGTGTCATCGGATCTAGTTGGTTCGATACTGATCCTAGGCATCTGGATATAGCATGAATTTGTTTTTTTTAATTTCTCACTATAATTGTATTTAAATTTATATTTCATGATTTTTAAACATTTAAATCATATTTTATAATACAAGAAACATGGAAATGTTTTATGTTTTTCAATTATTACAAATACAACTAATAATATAAAAAATATTAAAATGTTTTATCATTTTTTATTTAGTTTTACAGATTATATAATTTAGTCTTATTTTAGTTTTAAATCATTATTTTATCAATTTTCAAATCTAATTAATAATATAAAAAACATTAAAAAGTTTTATTTTTTTTATTTAGTTTTACAATTTATATAATTTAATCTTATTTAATTTTAAATCATTATTATTTTTATTATGAATTTTCAAATTCACTAAAAGCAGGGACTACCGTTGCCTTGCAACACTTGTTAATATAAACATTTGATATTTCCAAATAGATTCAAAAGAAGTTCATATTTTAATCCTTTTCTTTAACAAGACAACAAATTTCATGCAAAAAGTTGTTATATTGATTAGTTTTTATAAGTAAAGATATATACATAACTAGATAAATATATAATTAATTAAATTGATATATTAGTTTTGGTGGAATGCTTCACCTAATTTAAAATTTATATTTATTTTATATTTAAAAGAGTTTTGTTTTTGTTTTATATAAATGTTTTTTTTTATTTTTTATATAAGTTACTTTTACATTTTATTTTTATTAATAATTGTATTGTATTTTAAAACTAATAATATATTGGAATAATTATAATTCCAATTATATTAGAAATTATAATTATCATTATATAAAATAAAATAATAAATAAAAACCATTCACACCAATCTTTAATATGGTTAGATTTTAAGTGTTTCCTCCCAACTAGAGAAATATCATTTTATAGTAGGAGACCTTTCAAAACCAATAAGGCTAGCTAAATTTAACAACTTATACATAATGTCATTATTGATTAATGTCTATATTATTATTACAATACAATATAATAATTATTAGATTATATAGTTAATTAATCAATCCTTAATGTTTTTAGTGATTTTCAAGATTTAAACATCAAAACTTTAAATTTTTTTAACAACATTGAAATGTAAAAAAAAATCTAAATATTCATGACTCTTACAAATGGATTAGCTTTATTTTTAATTTTTTTTTAGATAAAATCACTTTTAATATGTTTTTAGGAACTTTCAAATGTTCATAAAACATTTAAAATACATGGAAATGGTAATGTCAATTTTTTTATCATTCTATTTCTTTTTAAAAAACATATTCTAAGTAGCTTTACTTTATTCCATTTCTTTAAAAAATCCTATTATTATTTTCTTTTACATTGTTATAGAATAAACTTTTTTTGAATTAACTTTTTACAACATCATTACCATTAAAAAAATATTTTCTTTTACATTGTTATGGAATAAACTTTTTTGAATAAATGTTTTACATGATACCATTACAATGCAACTCTTTCAGTACAAGCACTTATATATATATATATATATATATATATATATATATATATATATATATATATATATATATATATATATATATAAAACTTACCCATTCACATGGATTTTTATTCTTTCTAAAATGTCACTTTCATCACTGCAATTCAATTATTGTATGGAAGGACCCATTTTGTTTAGTTAAACCCATTCATTTTTTCTTTTTATGATATGACATTATCATTATTCCATTACAATTTTAATTTTTACAGAAGGGAATCCCAATCCACGTAGCATAAAATTCAGGGAGATAAATTAAAATGGAAAAAATTACATGCTTCCAACTTTCACTTTTTCTTTATTTCAAAATTCAAGATGCCATTACACACATAATGTGGTTTTAGTTAGATTTTAGTTATTGGTCAATTTTAAAGTTATGTGAGAGTTTTCTAAAATTATTTGTTTTTTTAAATTTAATTGTTTTCTAAAATATCATATGGTAGTTATAAGAGCTTGAACTTCCATTGAAATAATTAGATAAAGAAGGAATAAAAAATAATTATTTTCCATTCTCTTGTATTTGTATACTTTTTAGATCTCATGAATGAATCAAAGTTTATTAAAAAGCATATGAAAATGTTAAATTTTTTATACATCTATTTTTTTTTTTTAAACATCTTTTAAATAACTTTAATACTTATTTTATTGGTTTAAAAAATCTATCATTATTTTCTTTTACATTATTATGAAATAAAGTTTTTAAAATAAATATAAAGCAAATTCTAAATAACTTTATTGTTTATTCCATTTATTAAAAAAATATATAGTCATTTTCTTTCACATTGTTACAAAATAAACTTGTTTTACAAGACACTATTACAAAGCATTTATTTTAGTAAAAGCAATAACAATTAAATATATAATTATTTTATTTCATAAAATAATTAACTCACCCATTGACATGGATTTTGATTTTTTTAAATGCCACTTTCATCATTACAATGTTGTAATTATTGTATAGGAGGACCCATTTTGTTTACTTAGACCCCTATATTACAATTGGATTAATGTAGGTTAAATAATTGGACATATTTTTTTCTTTTTAATAATGTGACATCACTATTACATTACAATTTTATTTTGTGGTAGTCTTAATCTCAGTTTTTTTTATAGTTTTGTGTTTCATTGATTATTTTTTCACTTCAATAAATCTAAATCTAAATATTTATAGTTTTGTGTTTCTTTGATCTCTCATTACTCACTATACCCAAAACTAAGATAAAATTAGTGTACGAAGGTAAATGATGCTACACAAAATATCTTCCTAAATTGTGTTGTCCAATTATCTATAGAAATTTAAATAATCGTCTCTTAGAGCTCACGTAATAGAAAAAAGATACTTATACAATCAAGTAGATATGCTTTTATACATATAATGTCATATTATAAATTTCAATGAAATTGGCATAGATACCATTTGAATGGAGAGACATTTGGATACTTAATTAACAAATACATTCCATTGTTGTTCTTGAATTCTAGAGGTTTGGTCATATGTAATGCAAGAACATTACCACTATATATGATATATGGTATTTTAAAAAGACAAATATAGATAATTTTATTAAGCTTTAATTAGTCTATTTTGTCATTAACATGAATATATGGAATTGGAAACTGTCACCTCACATGATGAAATTTAGAAAGAAGCCACCAACCTTCACTAGGTTTACTTTGTTGAATTTGTTGATATTTTCACAAAAAAAATGTGAGCAATCACTTTTCCATGTACAAAAGTATGGGAATGACCATATACATCCAACCCTGCATGATATTTGTTGAGTTAGAGTAACTACATTGTAACTTGTAATAGATAAAACTTTCTTCATGTCTCTTCAGGAATAAGAACATGTATTCTTATGTTAAACAAAATTTGTAATATGAATTGGTCTTAAATCATCTAGATGGTCGGAGTGGAGAAGATGTGGCTATTGGGTTCAATGCCATGTGCTAAGGAGATATTGCCACTTGTGAAAGCTCTTGAAATGGATACAATCTTTTAATTAATTAAAATTATTATATAAATGTGAAAAAAATGATAATTTTATTTTTTTAAAATTGACAAAAATAACATTATCTCTTATATATATA
>JASDQU010435987.1:83559-102958 GCA_032191745.1 Picea mariana
TACATAATTAAATGCATGTTTATTTGCTTATTAATTATTTACTCATATAAAGAATTTCTATTTTATGATTCATGCAGGTCTTGGTGATGGAAATGCATCTTGTGGACAACTCTTATCAAGTTGTATGGGATAATGGATCTGGCGAAAGGACAATGAAAAGGTAAGGGTTTTGACGTGTTTTTTAAAGTAGGCTTTATACTAGTAAAAGTTCACAATCCTCATGAAAGGATACAATTTCATTTTTTGGTAGACAAGCATCAATTTTTTTAACAAAGTATGAATTATAGACTGTGGGAAAAACCTTTTTTTGTATTCTTACATTGACCAATACAACTATAACACATTTTTAGTACAAACTCTTAACCACACACACACACACATATGAACCCTAAGTAAACAAATGATAGAAGATAAAGGGATAATATGTATTGATAGGAGTGAATGAAGATATATGAAAATATATGCAACTATGCAACTATATGCAACTATATGCAACTATGCAACTATATGCAACTTTATGCAACAATGCAACTTATGCAACTACATGCAACTATATTGCAACTATATGAAACTATGTTGGTACCACAAATGTATATTGGCATGATAATAAATCATTTCATCAACAACCTACAGCTCCCCCTCGTCTAGTTGTATAGTAAAATTATCTTTCCCAATATGCTAGTTGGATACTACAATTCATCTTCCTACTATGCTATAGGAAATGCATGACAATGTTGCATCTAAGTATAATAATATAAGAACTCTTTCTCCAACCATTAAGACGGGTTTTCATAAGCCTTTTGACAATCTAACTCTTCATTTTAAAAAATGTACATTACTAAGATGGATTTTCATAAACCTTTTGACATTTATGAGTATATGATTTGTGGCCACCCTTCACAAGGTGTTTTTATCGTCAAGTTATTTGTCAAATTTAATATGTAGATATTGATATATATACCAAGTTCCATGTGGTGTTTTTATTGTCTAATTTATTTCTCAAATTTAATGTGTAGGTGGTTGTACAGTACATCAAGTGTACACTGTTTACCTAGCTCAAATTTCAACTATAAATCAAGAACCCTAAAGAGTTATTTTAAATATAATTTTGGTTTACTTGTAGTTTTTTTATAAAGAAGTATAACTATTTTAGAGAACCCCCATATACAAAGTCTTTATCCATATCCTCAATGTGGAAAATAAATTAGAAAATATCCCTCACTTCATTCATTTCCATAATCCTAACCTTATTGCTATCCCTAGTCCAAATCCTAGTTCCTATTAAACAATGCATGAGGCTAATCCCAATAATCTAGACCCCTCCTCTCATCCCACATGTTAGTGCAAGTATTATAAGGCTCCAAAGGACACTACTACAAAATGCTTATTCTTATAATAATATTTCACATCCAAATCCTTGTACATAGATGAGAAATCCCTTGATGATCCTAGGGTACACCAATCGTTGGACACTTCTCCCCAACAAAAAATAGTCCCTATTCCAAAATCTATTGAAAAATATCCCTCATTGCTCATAATGACGAATGAAATTTATTCCCCTCTCTAAGTCTCCTTTTTACTCATAATTGTTAGATCAGAGACCAACTTCCCACTATAATCCTTGACAATTGTAACCAAAATAATCACATTTTCCATCACTCCTCACCCCTCTCCTTATCATTGGGGCTTTGTACAATAGGAAGGAACTCATCTTCTCATTAATAAACATTATGGAGTCACCCTTGTCATAGGGATTTTTCAAGAGAATGTTGAATGTTATGTATCTCCCCTTGATTACTCTAATTTACTCTTGAACATATCATATGAACAACAATGAAATTCTTTATAATATGTCATCAACTCTTTAAAGATAACAAAACCTATGAACTCATCTTTATTGCAATACCCTTTCCATGTAATGATGTGACCAATACATCCTACATAAATATCTTTCTCTCTTAGTTGTAACTCACATCCAACCATTTCATATGGTTTCACTTTCTCTCTTCCACACATTCCAAATGATACCTTCTCATCCTTCTACCCAATCAAAAACAATGAAATTCTTTATAACATGCCCATTGCAATACTTATCAACTCTATAAAGATGAAAAAAACTATGAACTCACCTCTTGCAATACCTCTTCCTTATAATGTTAATACCCAACAAAACATAATACATAAATACCTTTCTCTCTCACTTTTACATCACATCAATCCATCTCATCTCATATGGTTGCACTATCCATCTTCCAAACTCTTTAAATAATACATTCTCATCCTTCTACCTAGATGCACTCTCACTTTGCTATTCTCATTCTAAATCCCAAACCTCCCCAATGATTTTTAACTCAATATTTGTTTTTCTACCACACACCAATTAACAAAATACATATATGATCTATTATACCTAGTTCCATAATTGCTTACCCTTGTCCTATCGCTGGCTACAACAATGATAATTACAAGACTTTTACTAGATATTGTTTGCACAATGTAGGATTCACAAGAATTAGCACCCAACCACTACACTTTTCTATACAATAGTTCCTTCAGAAATTGTTCTTTCCCCTTCCCTGAACCACAACCTAGATTTTTTAGTCTTCCTAAAAAAACACTGCTATTAGTTGTAGTTCGATCCAATTCAAATATGTTGTCTGCCTTGATCAATCAATTGAAGAATCTAGAGCATCAAACTGGCCTGCCAGCCCCATGACTCTATCCTTCCTTCTCGCATCTGAAGTATCCCGAGCGTACCCCACCCCCATCCAATGAAAGCATCTGAAAGCCTCCTGGTAAATATAGAGAAACTTCCTTGCCTGAGGAAGGGATTCATCGCTTGCTCTTCCGAGAGCAAGGACAAGCGGCTTCACTCATGAGATGCCAAATTTGAGTAATAATAAATACTTGAGGTTACTTGTAGTGGACTAGGTCCACTTTGTATTGTAGGCCTCCCTCACCTCTCATATAAATAGAGGGAGGAGAGAGTCATTTGATCACACTTGTACTTGTTCACTCTTGAGATCACATGCTTGAGTTAGAGATTTGATACTAGGGTGAATTTGTCTTCTTGTAATATTCGTCATGTATGTTTTCTCTCTTTGTATTGGGCACTAGGTTCTTGCATAAATTTCAAGGGAAATTCAAGGGTTAGGGTTTCACCTCAAGGAGGCCAAGAATGCCAGGTTTTGGGAGAAATCCTATAGGAGCGAAGGAAACATTGGATCATTAGAAATGAGTCCTAATTTTGAGTAGCCACTAATATTATTATTATTATTATTTTTATCTAGTGGAGATGATTTGCATAATTTTGTGGTTCATTGATGTCTTCAGTTGGATGTCTACTCTACAGGCACATGAAAAAAAAATTACAAAGCATTAAGTAATCTGTCATCAAATCTTGTTGGGGATGCAAACTTGGAAGTCAAACATTCTTGACAACGAGCATGTATTGTCCTAAGAGCTTTTAAAGATTGAAATCGAGAAATAATTCCTTCAGAAATTGTTCCACATCAATTGTAATATGGTATACCATATCTCATGTAGTTTTTTTTTTTTTAAACTTAAAGGAAGCGTCGCAATATCAACGATAGTTCGTCGCAAGGCATTTTTTTTTTGAACAAGCATGGCAATAGCGACAAAAGTTCGTCGCACTTTTCCATGGTTTTGCGTCGCACATATAGCATCTGCGTCGTAATTTTTGTCTCTGCCATCAATTTTCGTCGTTATTGCCACGCTTTTGGGTCGCAACTTTCCACAGTTTTTTTACATTGGCATGGTTTTTCATCCCTATTGCGACGCAGTTTCATCGGTATTACGACGATTTATAAGGTAAACCTATCTTGATGGTGATGACACATGGAGGGATAATTTCATCATTGTTTCCATGAACACCTGGTTCATGGATATAGCGATGAAAAATAGTCTTTGCTTTCGCGGAAATTGTGACAGATAAGTGTGGCAATAGCAACGAAATACCATGGAAACTTTGGTCATATGTAATAGTGTCTTTGAGTCACTATGGAGAGTCTATCATTTCCTCCTGCATCACAGACTTATGTCAATGTTCATTTTCAGTATATGTTTCCTAAGTCACATAATGTATCATGTTCTTGTTCATAGGAAGTTTAACTTGTGTTGGCCATTCCGCAGAATTCTTGGCTTTACAAGTCAACCTTCCCATGTGTTAAGTACATATTAGAATCAAAAGTATCTTTTTCCTATACTCATGCCGGTATGGACAATCCTCATTGAATTCTTGTCAATGGGTTAAGATCTTATCGACTACGAAAAATTGCTCTAAGACTTTAGTCTATAGTTGCACCCTAGCCCTATTTACATCATTTATAGGTAACCTTGCACTCAGTAGATGACATTCCATCATTGGTCATTGACTAAGTGGTTTCAAATCTTGTGTTCGACGAAAATAAAATTATTCACACATTGGGATTCATGCAGTACCATGTATTCCATTTGTCCCCATTGGTGGTTTCCTCGCCTTTGTCGACAATATTCATTATTGGTTGTTATTCAAAGGGTCTCTTTCATGTGCTATTTACATCTGGTGCACATGGGGGACATACTTCATGGTGGCCCTTACAATATTTCATCTGAGTCCTTCCAAATCTTTGGCCTTCTACTACTCTTTGTGTTGGATGATGGGGGATGCCTTAATTCCCTCCTTCCAATGGATCTATTCCTATCGAATTCAACACATATTTCTTTGGGACATGGATCTAGAGTCATTTTTAGTACCTTGGGGCTTACAGTCATCAGTGGTAGGTTCCCTCTCTATTGACAGTGGGAACAAATCAATGTCCCCTGATTGGTAGATTATATCAGGTGTTCGACATTAGATCCTTTATTCACAGTTGTTATATTGTACTAGGTACCTTAACAACCATTATCATTATCAATGGGTTGTCTCGCATTTGTTAACAATATAAATCAATGATCAGTAATCAAACGGTGTCTCACTATGTTTGACTTCAACACATCAATTCACATAGTGTAGAATCGTACCACGGTGTTTGGGTGAAGACCTCGAGACTACAATAGTATCACCTATTTTTATGTTGTTTCCTGATCTATGTTTGGATGTTACTACCCTATACATTGGTACTCATGAAGGATCAGTTTTCCAGCTCTTTCCCCATATATCCTTCATTGATTCTGAGACATAGATCCACTGTGTTTTTTTTCATGGCTATGATATATTTTTGACATGGATCCATTGTGTATATCGTTAGTGGTCATGATCATTGCTATATATACATATTACATGGATCCGTGGTGTACTTGATTAGCGGCCATGCTTATCGTCACACCTGAGAATGGGTATGCCCGCCTCGAGAATTGAGTTGTTATGAATTGTTTCGGTGTTGGTGGTTTTCCTTATATTGAATTATGGAGACCTTCACCCCTGACTAAATTCTCTTGAAGACTTATAATGTATTTTGACCATTACTTTATCTTCTGACCTCACACATTAGGGGGCATCTGTTATAGCATCAAATGCCACCTATAAGTCTTTGATTCTCTTGTTGGCCTTATCCTTATCCTCTTGTAGACAATTATTCCCCATACCTTCTTGAGCCCTTCTAAAAAACAAAATTTTGAAGGATGTATGTGCCCTCACAACTATGCTACCCACATACACATGGGCTACTTAAGGGACACTCGTGTACATGCTAATAAATTTTCAAAAAAATATAAGTATGCCCAAATTAATGATGATTTACAAGATTGGTTGGTTGTCTAACTCCTTTTTCCCATATTCAATTGTCTCTAACTAATTGGATACCGTATAAAAAGAACATTTTCCTCATGGAGAAGGGTAATGACAATTAATTGTACTTTTCACATTCAAGCAAACACTCATCCAACTATTCTTGTCAAGTCTATAAACCTATTTTATCCCTGTTGTTTCTTATTTCTTGACTTGGAAACCCTTGTTTCTTGTTTCCCTCTAATCACCAACCTTTTTTGGACAAGATTTTCTCTTTATACTCTCTTTGGGCATGTGGTGACTTCAGTGTCAGGAACATCCTTATAGTAGAAGTAGGGGTGGAGGAATCTAGGATCTCTTTCGACTAGGCATCATCGCATCGAGCAAGTATAAGTTGTAACCACCTTGTTGCTTTCCATTAATAATATATAAAAGTAATTCCTTTGAAGTATCGGGTGTTATTATTGTTCATATTTACAATGCTTTTGTATACATTTAAGTAGAATACTAATTGCTTCGTCCTTTTCTGTTATTTTACATGTAACTAATGGGCAATTATTACTATAAATATCTCTCCATATAGATATACTCGTTCAAGGTTTTTGTAGGTTGTGGAGAAACCCTTGGAAAGAAGCGAAAGGACTCCATCAATCAGGAACAACACTAAACGTTAGGATCCTGGTGGGTCGATTTTCCTCCTTTTCTATAAGTTAGCTATTCTTGTGAAACTCGATTATTTATCTTAATTTAGTATTTTGTTTTAAATGTACTTTATATATGGTCATAAGAACGTTGCAGTACAACCCACCACTATAGGGGATTTCCCCAAAATTAATGCCATCCCCAATATTTGTAAGTCCTATTGCTACTAATTAACCTGAGAAAATCTTAGACAAAACACTAGAGTCAAGCTCAAAGTTAAGAGGAACATCAAGTTTGTTTGTTGCAATAAAACGTTGTGTTGGGGAAAACATAAAAAAGAGAATGTCTCTCATTCTAGAGGCATGGGATTTGGAAAGAAACTTCATTTCTTTGGGTTCCAGAATAAAATCTCAGAGAATATCTATAGGTTGACCTTGCAAATGACGAGGGTTTTTATAAGGATGTTGTCATTACATTTTTTTTGAAATTTTCTAGAATGAGTGAAATGAAAAGGAAAAAAGAAGATTTACCATCCCCTACTCGCATAAAGAAATTGAACGCGTGTTGGGTCAAAAGAATAAAAGTTTTAAAAGAAATAATGGTTGATGTGGACACTTTAAGTGTCAAAAATGGGGAATCATATTTAAAGTTAATTGAATTAGATTTATTAGGAACTACTGGGGAAGTCCAAGATCCAAAACTAATTTTAAACTCTATGCTTATGACAAGGGATAAATTTCAAGAACATTTAGAGATAATGAAAGGTGTATCAACAGAAAAGTTGTATAGTATGAACAAGTACACGGAAAATGAAGTTGCAAGTTGGCTTGTAAGTTATGCTAATAAAAATGAAGATATCAAAGACACGCTTCACCAACTTTCATTTGACTTAAGGGAATTCAAAGTTACATTATTTGATATCAAAATTAGACATGAAATAATTGTCCCATCCACAAGAGAATACATCGAAAATTGGTTAAAAAAAGATTAATCAAGATAACGAAAGAATATTAGGTAGAGGCGGTTGGTGTCGGTCATAAAATTGCAACCAAAGGCAATACAAAAGGAGCATAGGAAAGCAAATAAAGGAGAGAGAGTAGCATCGCAGTGAGTAATATTGATCACAATATTTTCTCTTCCCGTTCATAAGTCATCCAGTTTTGTCTTATTTGTTCCCAAGAAAAACAAAACAAATTTATGATCGCTTTCTTTTGGTCTTCTCTTCAGGTCCATCCTTGTTATTTTTCTTTCATTTTATGGTCCACGGGAGCCCAATATCAGTTCAAGTTTGGACGAATGCATTTTATATTTTAAGACTATCAAAGACTAGATTAACTTTTTTTGAAAAAATCCGAGAGAAAATTTTTGGGGATAAACTTTAATGATATCTTTGAACTCTGAGTTTTGAGTAGAAGATATTTAAAGTTTACTTATCGTATTATTTTTTGTCTTGAATGTAAAAATCTTTTAAATTTCTCATGTGGGCCTTCGTCTTTCTTTCCTTGGAATACTGTGATGGATGTGTGAATTATTTATCTTTTCTATAACAATTACATATTTTCCATATAATACTTTCTACAAATACTATACTTTTATGAGTGAATATTCCTAGTCATTTTCTTAGAAATTCTTTGTGAATGTATATTATTTTAATGAGCAGTAACTTTACATTTTTTTGAGCAATAAAGGTTGGGGTTTTCTATTTAGTATTCTCCCGTTATCATACTACAGTTTTAATATATTCAAGATTTATCTTTAGTAAAATACATATGATTACCACCTCTATAAAAATGCAGAGGGATATTTATATTCTCGCGAGGTTGTTTTTTGGACCTTAACTAATCTAAACATCAACAAACCCCAACACTCAAATGCAATCATGAATCTCTTCTCTACCTCATTGGTAGTGGAAGCTAGGGCATGGTATGATGACCTCCCAAGAAAGAGTACAAAAATTTGGAAGGACCTTGAGAGTGATTTCATAAGAAGATGGGGTGATATGAAGGATCAAGATTTCCTTTTCTCCTAGTTTGATAAGCTCCAGAAATATGAAGAAGAGTATGTGAGAGAGTTCTACGTAAGGTTGGATGCCTTGATAGAAGAATTTGCTCTCAGCATTAGACTCATAGAAGGACTTACTTTAGTCTAGTACCTGAATGTTTTACAAGGGGAATTTCAATTCTTGTTGAGGGATACGTTCCCTAAAACCCTCAAGGAGGCACACGATTTCACCTCCCAGATAGAAAGCAATATGAACTCATACAAGTTTGATGTCCCTCCCATGGAAAGTTCCCTTGAACAAAATATTACAAACCTTGCACAATCCCATAAGGCCCCCATGGCTAAAGTAAATTCCCTAGATGGAATATATTCCCTTTATCAATAAGACATGAGTAATATTGCATGGGTGGATACCTCTAATAAAGAACTGACTCTTGTCACTAAGAAAAGGTGGCACACCGAAAGTGTGAATATTGCTAGAGAAACCAAAATACAACTCCAATCACTCATGAGTGAGGATTTGGAAGAGGAATATGAATCCCTTGAGGAGCAGACTAGTTTTTCTATGCCAACAATCCCTGAAGGAGATAGAGATGAGTTGGAAATTTCCATCCCTAATGACCTTCCATCCTTGTTAAGTCCTAATGAAGAACACTCAGAAGGAAAATATGACAACCCCATACCTTCATAGGACCCTAACATTGAAGAATCTCAATATGAAGAGGATATTCCTATAGTGATCCATGCTAAGAACATTGGTAGAAAAAAATGGAAAGCAAGCACCCTTCTTCATTTCTCTCCTGATGAATGAGTTCACCCTCTATAATTGCATGTTAGACTCAAGTGCCTCCATGAATATTGTGCCTTTAAAAGTGATGCAACAACTTGTTCTTGAGATCTCACAACCTTACCAAAATGTATGTGGAGTGGACTCTAAACCTATCACAGTGTGTATCCTTATTNACCTGATGAATGAGTTCACCCTCTATAATTGCATGTTAGACTCAAGTGCCTCCATGAATATTGTGCCTTTAAAAGTGATGCAACAACTTGTTCTTGAGATCTCACAACCTTACCAAAATGTATGTGGAGTGGACTCTAAACCTATCACAGTGTGTATCCTTATTAAATATGTTAGGGTTAGCTCGGTCGCCTTTCCTTACATTTCCCTTGTAATGAATGTTGTAGTAATTGATATACTTGATGTTTGGGGAATGTTGTTATCAAGAGAGTGGGCACAAACCTTAGGAGGTAAACTTCAAATGGAATTATCATATGCTACCATCCCTCACCCTGAAGGTGGTTTTGTCACCCTCTATAGAGAACCTATCGTTAGATACCGGGTTGAGTCCCCAAAGGGACCGATGGATAAAGTGTTTTACTCAGATGAAAAAATGGGGAATTTATATGCCATTGACCCTACACTCCATGTTGAGAAGTTTCAAGATGATAATGGAATGTTGACTTTGGAATTAAATGGTGCTCACTCTAGCTCTTCTTCAAGACCTGGGATTGTCCTCACATCCCCCTCCAGGGAGGCCACCTATTTCTCATATAGAATTGAGTATGATTGTACACAAAATGTTATTGAATACAAAGCTTTGATCATAGGACTCAACCTATCACTGGATAGGAATATAAGGTGCTTGAAGGTCATAGGAGATTATGATCTAATTGTTTCCCAAGTAAATCTAAAGTTTGCTACAAAAAATGAAATATTGAGGAGACATAAGGATTTGGTGAATGACACCTAAATTTTTTTGATGAAGTCCTTTAAGACTTGTTCAAAATGGAGGTAGTTTTTAGTACATCAATCCTTAATAACCTCGATCATTGGCAATTCTTTGATGACGATGCCCAGATACTCAGATTTCTGCAAGGTAGTAAAGAGTTCTCTAACTCCCAAGTGAATTTCCTAGAAAACTCCATGAACTTAGAAGTTATAGACTTTCCTAACAACAACCTTCCAAAGGGATGTGTCCCATTAGATAAAATGTTTGAAATACATGAACTATATAAGGTAAAATCTATAGTAGATCAATCTGACAAGGTTTTGGAGTTTAACATAGGCTCAAAAATCAAACCAAGAATGATAAAAATTGGGAAGGGAACCACTAAGGTTAAGATAGATGGTATACTAGACCCGATTCGATAGTTTAAGGACATATTCTCTTGGACTTACGATGACCTGAAATCATAGAGAAGTGATTTTATTCAACACGCCATCCCTATTGTAGAAGGAGCCAAACCATTCAGATATAAGCTAAGACATATTAACCCTAATCAAGCGCCCCCAATTCAGAAAGAGCTACTAAAGATGGTTGATGTCAGGATTATAGTTCCCATCAGGTACCCCTCTTGGATGTCTAACCTAGTGGTGGTATGAAATAATAATGGAGACATTAAACTATGTGTTGAATTTAGGAACCTTGATTGATTTTCGTTGAAGGATAACTACCCTCTCCCAAACATGGAACATCTATTATAGAGAGTCATTGGTGTTGGGATGATGTCTATGTTAGATGGTTTTTCGAGCTACAACTAGGTTTTGGTAAAGAGGGAGGATCAACTTAAGACTACATTAAACACCCTTTGGGGAGCCTTCATGTACTTGAAGATGCCTTTCGGTCTCATGAACATTGGATCTACTTTCCAAAGGGAAATGGATTTTTCCTTTAGGGATCTGATAAAGAAGATCATAGAGACATACCAAGATGATTTGAATTATCTAAGGAAAGGAATGCAAATATCTCGCAGCTTAGGATGATATTTGAACATTGTAGAAAATATGGCATTTCCCTCAACCCTAAGAAGTCAAAACTTGGTATCGATAAGGGAAATTTGATAGGACATGTGGTATCACAAGAAGGTATCTTTGTCGATTTTGAAAGGGTTTATTCTATTAAGAACATACAACCACCTACTAACAAGAAATACTTGGAATCATTTTTTGGCAAGATCAACTTCAGAAGAAGTTTCATACGGAACTTTGTTGAAAAGGTTAAGCCCATGAATGCTTTGTTGAGGAAATATGTTTATTTCAGATGAGATAATGATAGCCTAAGGTCCTTTGAAGACATTAAGGAAGAAATCACTAAGGCACCTATCTTGGTTAGCTCTGACTACTCTCATGACTTCATGATTTTCTCATTTTCCTCTCAAGACACCATAGTCAGAGTGTTATTGCAAAATAATAAGGATGACTATGAGAAACCCATCGCCTTCATGAGAAAAACCCTTAGGGACACTAATCTAGATTTGTAAATGGAAAAAAATGAAATAAAGGGTTATAACAAAAATACAAAGATACAATGAAACTTGAATCCTATTAATAAGTGAAATGTGTTGAACTATACAAAAATGCAAAATGAAACAAACTCGCTTGAATGGTGGTAGTTTATCTCTAAGAAGAGATGTGATGGCTATGCGCATTCACCAGAGAACATAAAATTATCATAAATAAGCAATGTGGAAACCCTAAACATCCAAAAACATAACCCTAGGAGATGAAATTCCAAAAGTTTTGTGGGCCCCGATGGGGTTAGTTGGTAGGCCAACTTCCCGGGGTCGTAACTTTTGCATATGATCTTCGTTTGGCATGATTGATAGGTCGTTGGAAAGGTCTAGCCAATAACTACGCATTTTGATTGACCTAGGATATCCTTCAAGTATCATTTTTTTGTTTTCATTCCCCCAAAAATGATTTAGGGCCTTAAAATGACCCTAGAAGTTCAGGACCCGAAAAAGTGTGGAAAAACTACCAAAATGGAAAATTGTTCTTTGAGCCAATGGAATAGGTGGGTGGCCATTGATATACACCTAGATAAATCCTCCCCTCCTCGGAAAAAATTATATCCATTTCATTGAGTGCTCCCATCAAATTGGGAAACTTCTATTGAACTTGGCCTTTGGTGAGCCACTTGCCTTGGTGTAGGAGTTTCCCTTCTTTAACAATCTGATAAAGTTGGATCCTCTATTGGAGAGTTCCCTTAACCTATGTTTCCATGATCTGATAAATGGTTTCCTATTCCATACAGTCAATTTTGAGCTCTGTCGGTGTCAACTTCTATGTTATCTTTGATGTGTCCAATAATGGTGGAAAGTATGGCTGAAGGAGGTCTGCATTGAACACTGGGTGCAAGCCAAGGAAGGGAGGAATACTTAGTTCAAAATCATTGTCACCCACAACCTTGGTTTTGGTGTAAGGGCCATAGAGAATTGGATGAATCTTTCGATGGGGTCCTATAAGGGGCTCCTTCTGTAAATGTAACTAAACTTTGTTTCCCACCTTAAACTTGTGAGGCACCTGATGTTGATCATGGAACTTCTTGTACTTAGCATTAGCTTTCTGAAAAATATCATGGAACTTTTGGTGGATGTACTGAATCCATTCAATAAACTTGGTGTATTTTCCAGCCTCAGACAAAACATGGGAAGATTCTTCCTATGTGGTCTTAAGGGGTCGTGCGATATCAATGGGACCCAATGGTTGAAATCCCTACCCCACCTGAAAGGGGTTGTGTTTGGTTGAGCTATGGATAGATCTGTACTCTCATCCCATGTGCATATATGCTTAAAGTTGTAAATGTGCAATATATGAATGATCATCATACTGACGACCTTTGTCTGGTCATTAGTTTAGGGGCGGAAGGTAGTGGATTTGGTGATCTTGGTGTCCAACAGTGACCATAGGATTGACAAAAATGTTCTTAGGAACTTTTTGTCCTTATCTGAGATGATGGTATGTGGTATCCCAAAATGTACTCACACCCATTTGAAGAAGAGCTTGGCAGTGGCCTTTGATATGATACTCTTCTTGCAGGATTCTAGAATGGCCATCTTATAAAAATGATTAACCACCACAAAAATGCAATCATTTCCTTGTTTGGTTGAAGGAAGGCCAGACATGTAGTCCATCGATATGGATTCCCAGGGCTTGTCGAGAGTAGGAAGAGGGGTGTACAATCCTGGTTTCTTAATGGTTGGTTTGGTAATAGAATAGGCAATGTAATATTGAATTTACTTTCTGACTTATCGTTGAAGTTTCGGCTAATAGAAATACTTCTGCAACACTGCCACTATCTTTTCCACACCAAAGTGTCCTGCCATCCGACTATAGTGAGCTTCCCAAATCTTCTTCGCCCACTCACTTGAAGGAACACATAGATGGCCCAGATGGCATAACAGTCCATCTTGAAGATGAAATTCAGTGAAGGGCGTGACTACGTCCAACATCTAGTAAGTGGTAGAAAATTCAGGATCGCTCTCATAGTGTTGGGGTCACCCGAAGGCCTCATGTCTGTAGAAGTGGAGCATTGTAGTTAATGTTGCAAATGGAGGTCGACTGAGGAAGTCAACAACGCGATTAATGCTCCCTATATTATATTTGATGTTGAGATGAAATTGTTGCAAGTATGTGGACAAATTTTGATGGTGGTTGTTTTGTGATTTGCCTTGTGTCTGCATGAACTACAGAGGCTTGTGATCAATGAGGATGATTGTCTCCTTCCTGATAATGTAATGCTTCCATTGGTAGCATACTTGTACAATGGAATGAATTTATTTGTCATAAGTGGGGTACTAACAAAAGACATATAATAGTGTCTCATTATGATAGGCCATTGGATGATCATGATGAGTACGAACTGTGTCCACAACATAATCTAAGGAATCCGTCTCAATCTCAAAAGGTTATTGTAGATCGAGTAATGAGAGCATCGGGGTTGATCACAAGTGATGTTTCAAATAATCAAATACTTTATGTTGCGACTATCCCCAAATGAAATTTTCTTTTCCACCACCCTTGGTCACTTGGCCGACGACCCATGTGATATGGGAGAATCCCAACATGAACCTAGATAGAAATTGGCAAGTCCCAAGAAAATATGGAGCTCGGTTAGTGTGGTTAAGGTTGGCTAGTCATGAATGACTTGGATCTTGGTTGGATCCACGTGCACACCATGATCATAAATAATATATCCTATGTATTATACATTGTTCATGTCGAAGGATCATTTTTCCAAGTTAGCATATAACTTGTGTTGTCACAGACTATGAAGGACCTAGTGAATATGTTGCAAGTGTTCATCCCAACTCTTGTTGAAGATGAGCATATCATCTAGATATACCACCACAAAAGAATTGGTGAAAGGGCATAAGATATCAACCATCAACCTCATGAAAATCTCTAGGGAATTTTTCAAACCAAAGGGCATGAGCAACCATTCAAAAAGACCTTCTTTGGTCTTGAAAGCAGTCTTCCATACATCAATATGTTCTATTGGGACCTGGTGGTATCTAGACTTCAGTTCAATCTTACTGAAGTACTTGGCTCCCTTTATATGGTCAAGAAGGTCGTCAATTTGGGGAATTGGGTACTGGCTCTTGACTGTGATTTTGTTTAGGTCCCTATCATCAATGCAGAGTCGACAGGTCTCGTCTTTCTTCTACATGAGTACATTTGGACTTCCATAGGGGGAGGAGATTGGTTAGATGTGCCCCTTTTCGATTATCTCTTGGATTTGGTTCTTGATTTACTCATTTTCCATAAGAGAGTGATGATATACTGACTCATTGGGTAGAGTTGTGCCAAGGGTCAAATTGATTGAAATCTTGACCTAACAGTGAAGAGTTACCCCAATGGGTGAGGATAATATGTTTTTCTATTCCTCCACAACCTTGTCCACTTGATTTTTTTGTGTGGAGAGGCCATGTGTAGAGGCCATGGACATGCCCACTACCTTCTATTCACTTTGAGAGCGAGTCATAAAGAAGAAAAATTTCCTAGTTTTGGATATGACCTTCTTGCATTACTTAGCAAAGATCAAAGTAATGGCAGAGTTATCTATGGTATCATTTACAATTGTTTTCCAAAAGTAATAATAACACTGCAAGATCTAGACTCATATACAACATGAAGATTCCACAAGTAATGTTGTCCTAAAAGAACATCACAAACTTCAAGGGGGGAAATATCACACAATACCTCATCCTTTAAGGGCTTGATTCCGTAGGGTAGGCAACATTGTCGGCTGACGTAGAGATCTCTCCCTTGGTGGAGCCACCCAATGGTGTAAGGTTGTATATGTGGTGTTGTTGACAGGTCCAACCACTTGGTGACTTTTTCTAAGATGAGATTCTTTTGACTTCCACTATTGAAAATGAAGTGCACCGAAGCACCATTCACCCACATCTATGAGTGGAAAAGGTGCTCACCTTCCTTTGGTTCTTTGGGTTCACTTGGTTGGAACTTGGTGGTAGGAACGATGGAACTGGGTTCCACATCAATTATCTTCTTCCCCTTGTCTAGTTCTTATTTTGAGTCGGAACCCACATCTGACTCTAAGTATTTCAACTCGACCACCAGTGATTTATTTGAACGACATTCATCATTGTTATGCCAGCGGATTTTATGGAATTCACACCACTTTCCAGTGTCTTTCTTTATCTTCCCATTACCCTTCTTTATTTTCATGTTGGACTGGTTGTCCTATGACGGTCCATCCTTTCTCTGTCCTTTGTTCTACAGGTTGGGGCTACCTTTTCCCTGCTTCTACTATGAGGAATTCACAGATCCAAACTCTTGCTTCTTCTATTTAAATCTCTACTTTATTTTGATGGCATATCGATAAGCCACACCCAATGATGATATGTCCAAAAACTCCATTTCTATCTGTATGTGTCGATGCAAACCGTTGTGGTACTTGAGCAACAGGTGTCTTTCAAAGTCTTTGATACCCAACTTGGTGCGCAAGTTATGGAAGAAATTTGTGAACTCTAGCATTGTTTGGTCCCTTTCCTGCCACATTGTGGTCCATTTTGTATACTGGTCATCATAGCTTCCAACATGGTAATATTATTCCTTAATAGCATCCCTGAAAGAACCCCAAGTGGGTATGAATGCAAACATTATAGATTTCTTTGTGACATTTTTCTCACAGTAAGTCTCCCACCAATCCTTGACATGGGGTACAACCTTAAGGAGCACAAAGGTGATCTTTTCTCTATCAGAAAAATTATGGACAAAAAAATACCCTTCTAGAAGATTCAACCATTTATCTAGAGCATTTGCATCTATATGAACTTCAAATACATGAATATCAAAACTAACTTGTACCTTGAAGGGGGCAGCTCCTCCAAAGTAGTTTCTTGACGAAGATGCGTCAGTTGTTGGTAGTCATCGAAGGATCTAGGAAAAATTATCCATCATCTTGTTCCATTATCGCATGAGGGCTTCCTTGAGAAATAGTTTAATAGGATCTCCTGCTCCATTTTCTCTCTTTTATTCCTCCATGGGAGGCCCTAGGGGTCAGCAAGGATGGTCTTGCACAGGCTCAAATAGTTTGAGTCCCAACTCCTTATACCCTGACCTCATCGAGGACATTCACAGAGAAACAAAGAAAGAGAAGATCGCTCTGATACCACTGATCCGGATTTATAAATTGAATGAAATGAAATACAAAGTTATAACAAAAAAAAAGATACAACGAAACTTAACTTCTATTAATAAGTGAAATGTGTTGAACTGTAAAAAAATGCAGAATGAAACAAAATCACTCAAATGGTGGTAGTTGATATCTGAGAAGAGATGTGAAAGCTACGTGCATTCACCATAGTGCATTACAATGAGTTCAAAAGGCCTTTTTATCATAAATAAGCAATGAGGAATCCCTAAACATCCAAAAACCTAACCCTTGGAGATGAAACGCCAAAAGGCTTGTGGGCCCCAATGGGGTTAATTGGTATGCCAACTTACCGGGGTCGTAACTTTTGCATACGATCTGTGTTTGGCATGATCGATATCTTGTTGGAAAGGTCTAGTTGAGAAATACGCATTCTACTTGGATAAAATCTAAAAGCTATGAATTATTGTTTGACCCTAGATGGCCTGGGTTGGAAGAACCTTAATGGATTTATCCTTAGATGTGTGAACAAGGATGAAGCTAATCAATTAATTAAGGAACTCCATTCAAGATATTTTAGTGGTCACTTTGCTTCCCGCAACACTGCCCATAAGATCTTAAGAGATGGATATTATTGTCCTATGTTATTCATTGATACCCATCGTTATGTTAGGTCTTGCTAGCCTTGTTAATTTTTCACAAGAAAACAATGATTCCTTTCATTACCTTTGAAACCAGTTGTTGGTGAAGCTCATTTTCAATAGTGGGGCTTAGACTTCATTGGTGAATTAAGGATGACTACAATAATGGGTATCGTTGGGTTTTGACTGCTACAAACTATTTCACTAGGTGGGTAGAGGCCATCCTAATGAAAAAGGCAACTGAGGAAGTCATTATGAGTTTTATTGAGGATAAGATAATAACAAGATTTGGTGCCCCTACCAAGATCACTAACGACAATGCTAAAGCCTTTATCTCCCTTACTTTGGCAGAATTTTGTTTCAAGTATGGGATTGTCATGTCTCACTCTTCCAACTACTATCCCCAAGGAAATTGACTAGCATAATCAAGTAACAAGAATCTGATGAATATTGTCAAGAAGAATATAGGAGAAAACAAGAAGTCTTGGGATAGTAAGATCAAGTATGCTCTATGGGAAAACAAATAACAACCAAGAATTCCATAGGAAATATCCCATTTGAGGTAGTATACAGATTGGAAGCCAAAATACCCATCAACATCCAGATTCCTACCCTCTGATTCACACAACAATACATGATTGATAATGAGGCTTTACAAGGAAGAATTTACCAATTGATAGAATTGGACGAATCCAGGAGGGGCGCTTTGGATCAAATGGTATGTAACCAAGAGAATATTAAGGAAATGTTTGATAACAAAGAAAGACAAAAGAATTTTAAAGAAGGAGATTGAGTTCTAGTGTGGGACAAGAGGAAGGAGAAGCCAAGAGTGCATAAGATGTTTGATAGTTTATGTACTCGACCCTACCGAATTGTGAGAGAAGTTGGTGTCAAATCATTTAACTTAGCTACACTTGACGGGGAGAGACTATTGTTACTGGTTAATAGAAGCCTTCACAAGCCCTACTTTCTTGATGGGACCTAACCTTGTAGCATATATTAGTGTAGTGTAGGTAGGGAATTTGAATGTTGCATTTCATTTATATATATCTTGTGTCGTGCATTCATGCTAGTATAGTTTAATCTTATTGTATATAGTGCATTCTCATTTGTATATATTGTACACATGTTAATAAATTGCACTTATTCATTGTATATTATTGCTTTATCGTTTGTAGCTAAGGAATGTTTTTCTTTTCAACATGGTTTTGGATTTATCACTAACACCAGTGGATCACCTCCATCGGAAGATTCTTTCAAAGGGTGTTGTTGTTTGAATTTGGTGCATGATTACAGGTCTTTGAAAATCCTAAATGTTAAGGTTCTCATGAACTCTACGATGAGCACATGTCCCCATGTTGGAGCCAAATGTTACCCCCCCCATGCCTAAGGGTAACTAGAGGATATCATGTCTCGTGGCTTGTAATGGAGAAACATGATCTCGACCATGATGATGATAAAAATGTTCACAGATGGAAGACCAATATCCCCCCTCATTCACCTTTTCAGCTATAGATTGACCAAGGCTCATCACATCCAAGCAACCCATAGAATGGAGATGGTAAGCCATTGTCACCATGAGGTATGTTAGTCCTTCTTTCATGCAAGTGTTGTGATTAATTTGTTGAGCATGTGGATGAGTATCTTTGGTTGAAGTTGGATAATGGATCATTGATATGGTAAATTGTGTTAATTTCTTTATTTCACCTTGGTGGTCATCTTTTGTTCCCTAGTATCGTGTTGTCACCGCCCAGGGAAAAGGGGTACTACTTGGGGCCTTAGAAAAGTCATCAATGAACATCACATAGTATGACACTCCATGCACTGATGCCACTGGAATCAACCCATTCACATATGAATGTATAATATCTAATATCCCCTTGGATGTTAAGCCCTAATATTGGCTCATTACCCCTTAATTGGGACATATTAGATTAGTAATGCTATTTTATTTATGTCGGCTTTAGGCCATTAGTTGTAATTTA
>JASDQU010435988.1:30038-44886 GCA_032191745.1 Picea mariana
CATGTTGCAAAGGAACTTTCTTGATTACAAAATGTTTGCTTGGAATTTATACTCTTTTACTTATTTAACCCTGGTGGGTGTCATTTTGTCCTAGTAAGTTGGTCACCCTCGGGAATAGGGTACTACTGGGGGGTTCCTTGAGGATTCATCATCCATTCTTGATCATACTTATCATCTTCCATACTTCTTTTCTTTCGTCTCCTTGTCTTTTGAAATTCTAGGGTGTACTGACCCAAGAAGGGATTGTATCTCATTTCATAGGAATAAGAGGCTAAAGGACTAGAGGGGAAGGTAGCTGGAAAAAGATAAAATCCAAATCATTAACCTTACAAATTCTCACCCAATAGGTCTTGAGAAACAATGAAGCATTATATCTTAAAAACATAAGACCTGCAAAAACATAATCTCACATATATAGATGTCCCACTTGTTGAGGGATCTACACAAGTGTGTTACAAGGTAGATTATACCCCCATGGCACTTTGTGTACCTATCTTCTCAAGTGACTCTGTGGTACTTCCCCCCAAGCCAATATATTAACTCATAGGGAGTACCCAATGTTTGGACTTTAATTAATTAATTAATGGCAATAAATGGGCTTGGAAAAAATGTTGCATCACGGACAAAGGGCAACACACCCTCTACAAAGGCACCCATAAATGAGACACTACGATCTCTTGTATGTCATGAACCCCATGCCCAAAGGTCTTACCCACTCCACTTCACACTCACATATGGCTTAGATGTGTTTCTCTCGGGAAACACCTTGAACCTGGGGAATGATTGACCCAATAGAAATCCTTGACACCCATCCCACACCTAAATTTGACAAATTGTATAACGTCTTTGAGCATTTGTTTAGTTTGAAAATGGGGTTTGATGCACATATTTAGGTGGTTTTATTATTATATGTGGCTTACTCATTATGATACTTGTGACTCATGGACCCTTGGAGGGCATACCTATTTTTCTTTGCATGACCTTGCTCGGTGGATAGGTATTCATGTGGAGATGATTAATTCAGACCTTCATAAGGGCTTGAAGCCCAGGGATGGATGTAGGGAACCCATGTTTGGGGCAGGATCGTGATGACCAGTTGCACAATGAAGGAAGAGGACATTATCTTTGGAGGCACTCTGACACGACCCTAGGATGGCTTTCCACCTCCTCCCACTTGGACGTTGGCCTTTGGAGGCGCAAAGGACACCTTCCTAGCCTATGATGTCACCTAGGGCTGGGGTTTGATGGATACTTGATAGAGGAGGTCCTTGAATATGGTGTTGGAACGTGTGGACAAGGATCTGGGTCTTTGGAGGCCCAGTGCCATGCTTCTCCAGCTCAATGTCTCCTTGAGGAGGCCTAACATCACCCTAGGAGGGATGACCTCACCCTCTTTAGGGTGATTGTGTAAAGAATTGATTTTAATGAGCAAATTGACATGTAGGCTCAAAAATGTGAAAAGACACAATTGTTGGGTAATTAAGCCAGGAGTTTCCATATAAATATGGCTGGCTAAATTCATTTTTTCATCATAACTCTCTCCAATGAGAGAGGGGATTGAAATTGGCGCCCTTTTAAGGGTTACTTGGCTGAAATTTTGAGGCACACTTCTCTTGGAGTATTGTGAATGCATCTTGGATCAATTTTTGGCGAAGTCTTGTGGTGATCTAGGGTTTTATTGCTTGATTATTCTTGGCAAAGTAAGTAAATCTACAATTTTCATTTCAATGATAAATGTTTATGGTATTTTTACTTTTTCATATATAAGATTATGAAATTGCTTTCTTGAAACCCTAGGAGTAAGAAACATAAGGTGCTTCTTTCTTGCTCTTTATTTTCTAAGCTTTGTCAAAGGAGATCTTGTCTAGACAAACTTCTAGAGCCCTAAAGTGCTAGCACCTTAGAAGTTTTTTCTAGTTATTGTTGCATAGAATTTACTTTCAAAGTCTAAGAAGAGGAGAAATCACTAGGGCCTAGAAGTGCCTACACCCTAGTTGAATTTGCTCTTTAAGGCTTGGTACTTGAGTACTTAAGGTGTTACTCCTCAAGATTCCACCTTTTCATCTCTTAGACAAGTATAATCATTGTTATTTCTCCAAGTTCTTGCACTGAAATAATTGACTCCATAAGCCCTAAAAGGCACTAGTTCTTTCTTCTCTCTTGTTGGAAAGTTGATCAAACACTTGAACCCTATTCTCTTGAATCTATTAATAACCTTTTCCAACTCCAGCATTGGCTAATCCACTAGCTAACTTGCTTCTGTTGCAAATCACTGCTACAACCATACTAACTCATGCTAATTTGTTGCATACACTAACCTCACTCCCATCTAACTTACTCAAAAATTGATTGTGATAATTGCTAAATAATCCACTTGCTAAATGCTAAGTTTTCATGGTATTTCCTTGCAATTATGAGCACTAATTCTTGTGGTTGTCACAAAACATTTATTTTTGTTGTAAACTGATAATTTACTACAATTTTTCTTTATCCATCATATCATTGCATTGTCTATCGTCTTTGGAGGCTTTAATATAATTTTTGTACATGAAATTTCCAAATATATGCTCTATTATTCTTGTTCTGGGAAGGTACACAAATTTCACTCCTTTGCCTCATTTTCTCAGACTCAGACTTTGTTAACTTTGGTGACCAGTGAGAAGGGGGGTATTTTCTTTACCTAACCTTAGCCTACCCATCCCTTTAGGTCACTGAGGATGCCTCCCTTAGGGTAGATTATATTCTACTTATAAAAGAGGGGATTTCCTATTGAGGTGACAGTGATAGGATTTCCTGTTTGTTATGCCAATCTCCCTTACTTATTGTGGGCTTTGAACAAGTACATATTGTGATCCGAATTTATGTAGGAACACAATGAAATACAGAAATACACATAAACACAGAGATGCATCGGAAATAAGACTTCATTTCATTAATAACAAATCACTGAATCATGCTTACAGACAGAATGGAAATAAACTAGCTAGGGCGCTGGTGGCTTATCTCCGAGAAGAGATGTGACCGCTACTTGCATTCGCCAGAAGATTATTACAATGAGGCTCTGAAGGCCCTTTTACAATAAATGGGAATGCCAAAAGTCCTAGACATCCAAAAACCTAACCCTGGGAGATGAAGCGCCAAAAGTCATGTGGGCCCCGTTTGGGTAAGTTGGTGCATCAACTTCCTGGGGTCGTAACTTTTGCATACAATTTCTGTTTTAGGCGTATGATAGCTCATTGGAAAGATCTATCCAAGGCCTACAACGCTAGAGAAAAAATAGCATCGTTAGATGATATTTTGCGACAATAACATACCCAAAAAAACATCGTTTAGGGCCTCAAAATGGCCTCGGAAGTTCAGGGCCCGAAAAACTGCTAAAAATAGTAAACTGTACGAAAAATGAAAAACTGAAAGAAGCAATGGTGGGGGTCCAAGTGGAATAGGTGGGTGGCCACCAATATCTACCTGGATCATGTGATAACATGTCCCAAGGAAAAAAGGTGTTTAAAAATACATGGAACCATGTGAAGATGCCCTTGTCATCTTGCAAGGTATGTACCAAAATAGGGGGAATGGAAGTCATTAGCCCTTCATCATTTCTTTGTTGGCTAATGATCTTCTTCTTCACAATTGTATGTTGGAATTTGGGGCCTCATCTAATTTCATGATTCAGAAATTCATGGAGCAATTGAACTTAAGGATCTCAAGACTTTATCATAATGTTTGTGCCATGGATTCAAGAGAGATCAAGGTCCATGGGCTGATTAAATATATTCAAGTGCATTTCCAGTCTAATTGGATATTACAATATTGATGGATGTTGTTGTCATTGATGTTCCAGATGTATGGGGTATGCTCTTGTCTCGGAAGTGGGCTACAAGTTTGTGGGGTAGCCTTCAAATGGATTTATCTTATGCTACCATCCCAACTTGTGAGAACATATGTGTAAGACTTAATAGGGAACACGAAAAGAAATACCATGTAGAAGACCTTAAAGACCCTATGAATCAGCTAGTTAATGAAATGGAGGGTCTTGGAAACTATGCAATATTGTCCAACCCTTTAGCACCCATTAAGGAAAAGTTTAATGAGGAAAGAGTGGATGACATTTGGAAGATGAACTTTGATGGAGCACATTCAAAGTTAGGAACTGGGGCAGATGTGTTAGTAGTTTCATCTTCCATGTTTCATCCATTAGATGAGTTAATGAATGGTCATGGTGAAATGGAAGTAATTTTTAGGCCATCGATTCCAAATAACTTCGAACATTTGCATGTCTTTAATGATGACAAACATATCTTGAGAATTATGAACAACTTGCAAGAGTTTTTAGAATTTGAAGTTGATTGGAAGGAAGAGGGACATGTATATACGGAAGGGTTTGAGCCTAGAGAAAACCCCATTCCTAGAGGACTCATGTCTTTAGAGTAGATATTTGATAGACATGACATATGTAGAAAGAAAAAAGAGATAGTAAAACCTAGTAATTACATTGAAGTAAATATTGGATTAGATCAAGACCCCAGAATGATACAAATTGGAAAAGGTACTTCTGAAAAAGAAAGAAAAGACTTAATAAATATTGTGAAGAATTATAGGGATGTTTTTTATGATGAACTTAAGGCTTATAATGAAGATGTTATTCAACATACCATCCCTCTCAAGGAATATGTCAATCCTCTCAAGAAAAAGTTAAGACAAATATATCATAAGTTAGCCCCTATGGTGCAAAAGAAACTTCACAGGATGCAGTGAAAAGCAAGATTGATCAGATGGTTGAGTTGGATGAAAACTAGAAGAAAATATTTCGATCAAAGTATCAGAAATCATGGTAAATTCAATAGGGCCTTCGACACATCATCTTGGCCAGGGAATTTTCAGAAAGGTGATACAATGCTTTTATGGGATAAAAGGAAAGAGAAGCCAGGAAAGCAGAGAGTTTGACAGTTTATGGATGGGAACTTACATCATTTGTGACATGGTTGGTCTGAATTATTTTTATTTCACCCAGTTGGACAGTGAAAAGCTAAATCTACTAGTGAATGAGCATCTCCTCAAGTTATTCTCCAATTATAACATCTGATGCCCTAGGGGCATCCATGTAAAATTGTTTACTCTAACCTTTCTTCCCTTTTCTTTTTCTGCATTTACTTCTTCAACATTTCATTTTATTCTCTTTCATTTCAACATTACTTTTATATATACACGTGGAACTTATATTTTTTTGATGGTTTCTATATATTTCATGTGGCACTGATAGTCTTTTTGGTGAGACATGTGTTTATTGTGTAGATCACATATTTTGGAGTTCTCGCATGTTATTCCAAAGATCAAGCACATGTCCCCATATGGAGCTCTTTGTTACCTCCCAGTTGCACCAGGAAGGAATTACGACAATCCACAAAGTTGAACAAGGAAACTTGTTCAAAATTCAGAGCTCAGAAGTCCTGTCGGGCATTATTGCCCCTTCATTTGTTGTTGTTGTTGTTCTTCTTCTTCTATGCATGTTCCATACCCCCCTGGGGGGGCATTGTATAAAATGATCTAACATGAGGTCTCTTGTTTGCAAAAGACTCAACTCCCTAAGACTTGGTTATTAGTGCATACTCTAGAGTGTTTTTTTCACTTGGTCCATTATACCTCGCTTCAACGACTTTTAATGTTCTAAGTTTTTTCACTCATTTCCTCCAAAGTTGGTGTGTTGCCTAATGTATTTTCCTTAGTATGTTTTGTCTGATCTAGTGTCAAATGTATATTACCATGCTAGTCATTAGTATAGAGTCTTATGGACATGCATTAGGTCCTTCTAGGTTTTTTTTAACGTAAAATGTCTAGTCAAAAAAAGACATTTTACCTTGTAAATTCATGTAATTATTTAATAAGTGGTACTAGGAGGTGCTACTCACCTAGGGGAGTATTATTTCTAACTTGGAATTCACCCTTTACCTTAGTACCCCCTTTTTTGAGCAAAATAAATTATTTTTACCCATAAAATTCAATTATTTCCTCCAAAAGATGAGTTAATTCTCTCCCTATTTTTAAGGATACATGTCGAAAACATGTTTTTGACTTGTCTTCAGTTCACTCTACCTCACTAGTGGTTAGTGACACTTATGGAGAGTTGGGAGAGAGTTAGTGGCGAGTTAGTAGAGACTTATGGTAAGTTAGAGTTGAGATGATGGAGATCCCAAGGAGAGGTGACGCACTCAACTTGAGGGCGTCAATCCCAGGAAGAGATGTATCCACATCTCAAGAGGTGGCACCCTCTATCTCTCTATTTCTTGGAGATGTGGCGCACTCACTCCTCTTAGCCTTGAGTTTTCACACACTTCTCCCTCACATGTGGAATGTGTCCTCTTTGAGATAAATCGCCCTCTAACATTGGGAAATGCACCCCCCTTTGTTATATATGGAAGCTGCCTCCTCCTCATTTGGTTAATGAGAGTTTGGTCTAGCTTGTGGATTGTACTGTATTGTGATACTATTTTGGAATAAAAAGAAAGAATTTGGAGGTCATATCGGTGTTGTGTACCTATTGTGTGGATGCTTGATGTTTAGTTATTATATGAGGTAACCGTAGGATTAATATTACATGCATTTACATTATTTTTGGCCTTTGAAGGGGTGTTATCACCCAGTAGGATATGATCTTTTAAGCTAAGTAACTTCTAAGATCTTATTGATTATCTACATTAGCGATTTAAGATTTGTATGTATTTTCGGTTGATTAACATACTATCTGAGTTTCTTGTGTAGGGATCACCATACTTAATGGATTTTTTGCAAGTTTTAGTCTTTTATAGGTTCCTCATCCTTGGAGAAGTGCCTGGATTTCCTTGAGCAACCTTCCACAAGATCTAAGGCTATCGAGAATGGAGTCCCTCAACACATCACCAAAGGACCCCATTGCCCAAGAGTTCCGCACTTCAGGCTTTCTCTCTCTCTTCCTTCATATCTAATTTTTTCTAGTTACATTTTCTCACATGCAAATCTATATCTACATTTTAATTTTAAATCTAAAGTAGATTCATTTTGCATGCATTCATAGTTAGATCTACTTCATACTTTCATTTCATTAATCATTTAAGTAAATCTGATAAAGAAAGTCACCTTTTAGTAAGTTTTATAGTTAGATCTTAATGCTAAAAGGTAGATCTAAATAAGAGCTTTATTCATCATATTTAGGCAAGGATAAGTGTCTTATGTTCATTGTCTAAATAATGAACAAAAAGTCATTAGAAAATCATTTTATCATTGATTTCTAGTTGGTTTTACTAACCCTTCATGTACCTTTTTACTGACCAAATGTCTAACAACATTGGTGACAATCCATTGAGCTACACCTTGGGCTATTCAATTTACAATGAATTTCCATGGAATTAGATGACATTTTTTAAAACAAAAGTAGCCACCTTGAATTGTAAATTTTATTTTTTTTCTAATAGGTGTTGTTTTTTAGTGCCATTGATGAAATTTTTATTAAAATGATAATGGGTCAACTTAAAACATGAAATTTTTTAAACCACCACTTTAAAATAAAACTTAAAAATATTTAAAAAAAATTTAAGAGATAGAAATGAAAATACAAACAACAATTCAATTTTATAAAAAATTAAAGGATCTTTTAAACAATTTCAAAAATTATATAAAAAAAAAAAATTACAAATAAATGCATTGAGAAAATAAGACCAAGTTACATCAAATAAGTATTTGTTTTTAAATTAAAATATTTTTTGAAAAATGGTACAATAATGTTCCTTTTAGGATATCCACCATGGCCCTTTTGCAATCCCAGAATGGGGTGGCCCTAATGGACTCATCATAGGGACAATAACAAACCTCATCACAATGGTTACTAAATAGCCCCATATATGCCTTATTAATTACTTGTCATGGCAGTGGCTAATAAGGTTATCAATAAGGCATCTTAACAATGCATCATGGTGTTAGTTAATATGCGTTATCAAGTGAGTCTCATTAGCTATAATAGTAAACAAAATGGTCAGTGTTAACACTCATGATCATCATTATGAGCCTTATTGAGGACCTGATTGACAATGATGTTGACCACCAATGTTAATATTAACACTTGTAGCCCAATTGCATGACTTGTGGAGTAACTTAATGACATCTGTAATCACTAGTTGCTAACAAGATCCATTGTAGACATATGAGTAGTTGCCATGCAGAGACCTATTTAACTAGGAGAATTGATAGACCTGCCAATTGTCACCAAGGAGACCCAGGGTCGAGTTAGAGAGACTGCCCCTATAAACATGGGCCAACACAAGTGCCCACATACCACTCTAAGCAAGTAAGTTGAGTTTCGAACCTGGGCGAAGCCCCTATAATGGAACATGTATTCCAGAATTATATGTCCACCATTCGGCCTACCCTGATGGGATGCCATGAAGAGACCTATTAACATCATATGATGAGGCCCAACCATGACAAGTTCCTTAAGGCTACCCTGTTGTGGGGTAATAAGAATAATCTTTAGTTCTTTTAATGTTAAAAGAGGATTATAATAATCTTTTTAAATTGTATTAACTGTTTTTTATTTATTTTTTTAAATGATTTGTATTATTGTTTTTTAATAAATATTATGTTTTTGTTTATGGCTTAGTTCTTTTAAATGTATTTTAATTTTCTTATTAATTTTTAGTTTTTTAGTATGTAATTTTTGCAATGTTTTTTTGGGTGTTCTTTTAATCTCTTAATTTTTAAAATATGTTCGTAATTTTCTTTTTTTGTATTTTAGTTTGGAGTATTTAAAAGACCAAACTCCACTCATTATTATTAGTTTTAACCTCAACATTGCAATTATGTTGATGAACTAATATTGCACTAAATAACACTTATGATTCTTATGTGAAGTGTGTCTGTTATTTTAATATTTTCCTTAGAAGATCTATTTTAGACCCCAAATTCTCAAAAAAAATCGCTATAGGCTTTAGGTACTTTGAAGTGGGCCAAGTTTAACCATTAACATGCAATTACAAATTTTATGGTCTATGTTTTGGCACCTAAAACAATAATTGAGTAGGTTAATGTATTGTACTAGCTATTTCAGCATCCTATCCTCCATAAAGATTCATACAAACCCTTTCAAATCATTGTATAGATCAATTTTGAAGCAAACCATTTTATAAAACCAAGGATTAAAAAATTCTAGACTAACCATAACCATACTAATTGAATGGCTACCCAAACACAAAAAGAGGGTGGGTAACCATTCAATTAGTAGATTTAATCTCTTTCTTCTATATTTTATGTTTTCAATGATGGAAATCACCACATGGAATAGACATGGACGTGAATATCTCTTAATTGATTTGGTGCTAATCTTAATTGATTCAATGCTAAGAGAACATATTTTTGAAATCAAAGACAAATTTAATCAAGCTAGAATCACTCAAAATAAAAATCCATCAATTCTAATATTGTTTAGACTTTGTAATAACCCATTCCAAAACAATTGAAGAGATCATGATCACCAAGGAGATGAGGTGACTCCTCCTATAATAAAACAATCTTTGCACACATGTGAAACTAGTCATGACCTCAATGAAGTAAAGGAATTACAATGAAACTATGAAAGCAAAATTCAATGTCTTTTAAGCAATTTGAAACGCCATCCATAATATTTTATCACAATTTATAAATTTGTCCTTTAAAAAGTATCGCATGATAACTTGACATTTTTCCATTCCCTTGAAGCAAATTCACATGAAGATATAACATTGTTGAAACAAATTTGCACTCATATAAAAGTTATATGATTATCTAAAGTACCGCTAAATAATAGAGTAGATCCTAGCATTGTTGAAACAAGTTTGCACTCGATATAAAAGTTATATGAATGTTAAAGTACCGCTAAATAGAGTAGATCCTAAAATATTTAAACCAGTACTTTTAAACACCTGCATGATTAAAACGTTGAGTACTGTACATAACCGGCTCTGTTGGCTTCAAACACCCATCATAAAGTCAACCACGTCAACCAAATACGACCTGGAGTCGTGACATAAATAAGGTTGAGACCGCCCTCAGTCATAGTGCACACCTCCCAAGGAACCATAGGAAGTCCTCAATCACCACCATAACTAGAAAAAAAAAAAAAAACCAAGGATCTCCAATTTCTTGAATTGGGCCAAGAAATGTAATAAATGTAGGAGGCTTGTAAGGTTTGCGATACCATTATTAACTTGCTGCGAAGGGAAGATCCTTATGCTACCAAATGAGAAGTTTTGCCAGAAGCAGTTCTAGGCACTAGTTCCACTATCTACAAGTGAAAGACCGGTACCAAACAAAATCCCTTGGTACTGGACAATCACCCCAGGCTGGACACAATTCCATAGTGAAAGGATCCAATCTGGTTGATCACCAAGCTCAACCAACCACTAATCAGTGGTATTCCACTGCATCACTCAAACAAAGAAGGGTGCCTCTTGCACCTTATTTATGTTTTTCCTGATGGTTTTGCAGAAAAGCAAATTTTAAAAGCAGCAAAGTCAGTGGATATAAAACATAAGGATAATTTTATTGTCACAGAAGGGAGAATTTTACATGCAGCACAAGAATGAAAAAAAAATTCTGAACATAAAATTGACAATAAACGTGATTTTTCAATTTCCATATGAAGATTTTCACAATGATGCATTGACCAGGAATAGCCTATCCGGTAGAAAGTTCAATGAATCAATACAAATCAATTTCCAAGGCATTTCAAATGAAATAGTGACGATCCCATATGCTAAAAGGGATTGTAGTCAGATTTCTTCCAGCTATTTAAGGAAAAGAAACTTCCAATTGAGCATTTGGTACATCAAAATCTTCCAAGGATTGACTAAGACATACCCTTAAAATTTTATGAATTAATTATGCCAAGAGAAGCAAGGTGCAGTCTACAGCCAAGGGTGGAAGAGATGTGTCACATGTCTATGTCACGTGCATAAATTAAAATGGAGAAAAAATTGACATATGACCTTTAATGTAAAAATAAAAAGACCAAAAAATAAATTAAAAGAGATGCTGACCAAAATAAATAAATAAATTAGCAAAGATCCATCTTAACTCTGGATCTTTTAAGTGCTGAGAGGTTTGCACCTAGGGTTTTATTATCCCTATTAATGCTTAATAGAGCTAGGGTTAAGATGTATCTATGCTAGTTAATTTCAGCAATCAAGATGCATTTAATTTGACACCATACAATTTCAAATCGCTTGTTGCCATTGCAAAATATGGTACAAAATTTTCATCTAAATCATATTGTGGCATGGTTCCTGTTATCCCCCACTTTATGCATAACTAAGGAGATTATGTCTCCAGGCCCACAGGTCCTAGACATGGAGTACCGAGAGCTAGATCGACTTGAGCATGGCCTTGGAGGGCCCATCTTTTCTTCCTTTCAGCGCCTCCACTTTGTCAGCAACAACAACATCCGTCACCTTGGCTTTGTCCTGTAGCAGAGATGGATCTTGCTCCATGAAGTAATGAGTCCGGGTATCATGGTATGTGCCACTCTGATCCTCAAAATCTTTGAATATGTGCATTTAGTCCTTTTTGTTTCTAACGTGTGCTTGGATCTTATACTTATACACTTGACCATGTCTGGGGGGAATGACAGGATGCCCTAGTAAGCTTGTGCCCATAGGTTTTGAGTTGCCACTGGGGGGATTCATGAAAAGTCATCGTCCGATCCTGTCATACTTACCACTTTTCATCTTGCTCCCACTCATCCATCCCATTACACTGGTTCGGGCATTGGGTTGGCCAATTATTTAAGGGTTGCGCCTTACCTTGTGGGAAGAAGGGGCTAAAGGCCCAGAAGGTAAAAGCAGCTGGCAAATGATACAAGCCTAAAAAATAAAACCTCGAGATGCTTTGCCCAGGGATCCCCAAGAAAGAATTAAAGGCTTCTTAGCAAGAAACAGAGGGACCCATAAAAAATAAATAAAACAAGACCTAGTCAGAGGATAGGGGGTCTCATCACGAGTCAGACTATTAGGTCCATGGGCATCTAGCAGTATGACACTACTAACAGCTGGTTACCATGCCAGGGTAGTGGATCTTGGTGGCATAGCCAAGAGAAAGGGGGTCTCATAACGAGCCAACCTTCTCATTTCCGTGAAAGTGCTTGTGGGTAACATTTCCACCATTGGTTACCACACTAGGGCAATGTCCCTTGATTAGCCTCTTGAAAGAAAAAACAATAAAGAATGAAGAATAAAAGGCATGAATGGGCTGGGAAACATTTGTATCTAGGACATGTGCAACTCACCTTCTACAAAGGCACCCACAGGTAAGCCTTGCATTTCCCTGCTATCATTGCACCCCTTGTCAGGACATCCCTTATCCACCTCATCCATTAACATGACTTGGATTTGATTTCTTTTGGAAACATCCCACCACCAGTGGACACTAGCCCAATAGGACGCCCTATCACTTCCTCCAAACTTGCCTTGCAGATTTGTATAATGTCTTTGAGCACATGACTGAGTAAAAAGGGTTTTATGCACATGCTTAATAAAATTGATGACTAGATGTGATTGACATTGCTATGATCCCTATGACTTATGAGCCCATGGAGGGTGTATCTGTTGATGTGCAGGATCATAATCGACGAACATGTACCATATTGGACATGTACACATGGGGAGATGATTAGTTTGGACCTCCATGGGGCTGAGAGCCCACTAGATGGATGTTGAGACCCCAGCAAGGGGCAGAGACAGGACAAAGGGGTTTGCACCGGAGAAGAGGAGGAAGTTCCACTGAGGCAGCCTGACAGAGCCTTACCCAGGGGGGGTTGTGCCCTTTCCACTAGAATGTTGGCCTTGGAAGGCCCATGATGTCACCAATGACCTCTTATGACGTCATGCAACGATATGGGAGTATTGGGAGGTAGTTATGGCATGTTTGGCACGTATGGCAGCTTCCAGAGGCCCAAGAAGAGCTAACGTTTTTCTCCAGGAAGCCACATTTTCCCTAGAAAGGGCTAACACCACCCTAAAAGGGCATGACGTCCTCATTATTTGCTTGATTAGGGTTTCATTATGACATTTTAATGTAAAACAATATTATTATGTATTTTGGCCTTGTCGGCCTTTTGGTGACCTAGATTTTATTAAGGTCACTTGCTATTGTATAAATAGAGAGCTAAAACTCTCTTATTTTCATCATCTTTCACTCACTCTTGGTGAGGTCTGAAATTTGCGCCCTCCTTTAGGGTTTTTGGCTGAAATTTTGATGCACACTTGTTGAAGGAGGCTCTTTCTTGGCTATTTTCTACATTTTCTTGGTGAAAAGTTTACAACTAGGGTTTGGCTTAATGAATGGTTGATGGATGTAAGTGAATTTATGCAATCTTTCTTTGTTTGAATGGTTATGGTATCTTTTACTTGCTTTTTAATGAAATTTGTTGGATTAAACCCTAGGGAATGAACACATGTTGGTGTCCTAATTTCATGTCCCTACCAAGTTATGCTAAGAGCCATTTTAATTTGCTGAAGATAGATGTTAGAGCCTTGCCATAACAACACTCTACCTTTTACTCTTCTAGCCTAGCCATTTCATCTTTTCCCTTTGAGCTAAAGAAAGAGGAAGATGCACTAAGGCCTAGGGTTTCTACACCTTAGTGAGTCGTCTTCCCTTAGGGTTGATAGGTTGAAGCCTTGCCTTAGAAACACTTCAACCATCATATCCCTCTTTTCTTTGGCCCTATCACTATCATTTTGGCCCTTCAACATTTGCAACCAGTTTGACTCCATTTTCCCTAATAGCGCACTAATCTAAGACCTTGTACTTGAGTTCTTTTGATCACAACTTCCAAACACTCTTGAACAACCTTTAACTCCTTCTAACCCTAGCTTGTACTAACACTTACTAACCCTATTGCTGCCGTCATCTACTTGTGTTATAACCATATCCATGCATCATTTATTATGTCTTTAAAACAATTGAAAGATTGGCTAAAGTGTTGCTTCTAGTATTGATGTTGTTACATTGATGATAAATTGCCATTGATCATTGTGAATCTTCTTTAGCATTTATTGTGAAGCGATATATTGTAATCATTGCTATCGTACATCGTTGATTTGCTTCATTACTATTATTGGTCAATTGTTTTATTTCAAAAAGTCCTTGATTATATGAAGTACCAACCAAGCAAGTGATTTTGCACATGTATAGTTTTCTTATTGCTATGTCTCAGGCAGGTACACTTTTGGTTACCATTTGTACTTTCGGTTATCTTTACTTTTATTGGTTGATTAGTTGGACTTTCTGATCGGTGGTGACTTGAGGGGGGAAAACTTTCTACTTAGCCATAAGCCTTTTCCTTCTCAAAACCCTAGGTCACCAGGGACGTCTCCCCTGGGCCTACCACCCTAAACAGAAAGAGCTATCCTATTGAGGTGAGAGTGGTAGGATAATTTCAGTTTCGCCAGTTTGCCTTTCTTCCATCCATCCTTTACTCCAACTACAAACTGTGCGATAACAGTTCCTATAGCTCACGACACCACTGCTATTAATGGAATACTCACTCAGAGCTACATATATTGCTCATATTTTTCTTGATCATTATGAACAATAACGGAACTCCCATCCTTTGCTCAATCTTTATGAACAGTAATGGAATTTAGTCTATCAACTTGAACTCCATCTCAAAAAGCAGTGTTATAACAAACAAACAAAGTATGCAAACATTAAATAGTACTAAAATTGCAACTAAATTATATCATAGCACCATTTACATGGACAGAAATACCAATGCTATTATGTAACACACATTCTTAATTTGATCTCTTTGTATTGTAACCATACTGTTGTCATCTATAAAAATGGT
>JASDQU010435988.1:68800-85628 GCA_032191745.1 Picea mariana
CTGTGATCAGAACTCATTATTTCCTCTTTCAGTCCTTCCTCAGACCTGAGAGTTTCCTCTCTCGTCTCTGCATTTTCTCCACAGGTCTCCCTTTGTCCACCACACTTCCTTTCTTACCTCCCTCAACCAGATTGTGTGTGGCTCGAATATCCCAGTCTGTGGCCAGGTCCGGAAGCCTTACCGATGGGCAGTTTGCCCCATCCCTCATTAACTCTGGAGGAGGCCTTCCCACCTACTAGCATGACGGGAATTCATTCTTGGTCAGAGGGTTGTTCTGATCTGAGAAAATTAATTCCAACATGGTACTGGTTTGGTGGAGGTTAACGCAACCATTACTGGTCCCCTCCACCACCTTTCACAACATTTCATGGTCTCTCTCTTAGCACATCCCCTCTTTCAGGAGTCATGCAACACGTAACCATTTTCTATTAAAATAATCACAATTTACATTCATCGAACTTCTACACAAGTTCCATCAAATCAAACATTCAGACTTTTAAGTTTTCCATAGTTCCTCGGCCCATATAGTTATATTTACAGACTGGGGGAAATAGGGTGTTACAATTCCCTCCCCCTTAAAGGAATCATCGTCATCGATGTTCTATATATCAACATGATATGTATGTATAGAAGTAAACAAAATCAAATATGCATGTCTCATGGCATCTTCCATTTCCGACGTAGCCTCATCTGGGCTAAAGTGTATCCATCGCAACTTGAGTTGTGCAATAGTTCAGTTCTTGAGTGAGGTTTCCTTCCTGTCTAATATGCATTGGGGTTCTGGTAGGAATTCTCCCTCCGGCTCCACCTGGATCACAAACCAGTCAATTATATGATTAGCATCATGTACATATTTCTTTAGTAATGAAACATGAAAAACATTATGTGCCTTCACTGTGGGAGGAAGTGCTATCCTATAGTCTACAAGCCCCACTCTATCTAAGATTTCAAAGGTGCCACAATACCGAGGTGCCAACTTGGCACAGGCTCCCATTCTCAGGGAAATATTCCTGGGTCTAACTCTGAGATAGACATGGTCTCCAGTCTTGAACTCTTTGGGAGTTCTCTTTCTATTAGCATAAATTTTCTGTCTATCCTAAGCAATCTTCAGATTTTGTCTTATCTGAACTACTTGTTGTTCCATTTCTTTCAGCATGTTGCATCCAATTGTAATTCTGTCCACTGGATTACTCCAACTGATTGGAATCTTTCACTTTCTACCATAGAGGACTTCAAAAGGGCTCATCTTCAAGGATTCTTGATAACTGTTGTTGTAGGAAAACTCTACCAATGGTAGGTAGTCTTCCCACTTCTTAGGCTGATGCATTACATGCATCCTTAACATGTATTCTACTATTTGGTTCACTCTTTCTATCTGTCCATCAGTTTGGGGGTGATAAGCTGTGCTGAATAACAATTTTGTCTCCAAACCGACCATTAGGGATTTCCAAAAGTTCGAAGTAAACTTGGTATCTTGGTCAGATATAATTTCCTTGGGCATTCCATGCAGTCTAAATATCTCCTTCATGAATATGTTGGCAATATTTATAGCATTGCAAGTTGATTTGATAGGAATGAAATGAGAAGACTTACTCAGTTTGTCCACCACGACCATGATGGCATCATTTTTCTTGGTCAACTTTGGTAATCCGGTGATGAAATCCATGGAGATGGTTTCCCATTTCCATTCTGGGATCGATAGGGGTTGCAATAATCCTGCTGGATGTCGGTGCTTTGCCTTAAATTGCTGGAATTATAAGCACTTAGCTAGATAGTTAGTTATGCATTTCTTCAACCCAGGCCAATAGAATTGTTTCCTAGTGGCCGTGATCATCTTCTGATATCCTGGGTGACCAGTATATGGTTTCTTATGTAGTTCATCCATTATGAACCTCTTCAAGTCGTCACAGTTGGGAATATACAATCTGTTTCTGTAAGTCAGCAACCATCCCTCGAGCATTTGGTAGCCTTCATACTTCAACCATGTAGGCTCTTGTCTTAGGTATGAGGTCACAGTCTTGAATAATGCATCTGTCTCTTGTGAATTTCTGACTCTTTCCCTGACACCCGTTTCAAAAGTGGTTACTGCTGCCAGATGAATCGTTCTTATACTTCTACTAAGGGCATCATCCACTCTATTTTCATTTCCTTTGATGTGTTTGATTTTGAAATCAAACTCACTAAGAAGAGCCATCCACCTAGATTGCTTGGCATTGAGCTTTGGTTGATCAAACAGGTGCCTCAATCCACAATGGTTTGTCATAAGCACAAATCTCCTTCCTAGGAGGTAGTGCCTGCACATTTTTCAAGCATGTACTATGGAAGCCAACTCTAGGTCATGGGTCACATAATTAATCTCATGCTCATTTAATTTTCGGGACGTTTAGGAAATTACACGTCCCTCTTGCATAAGGAATCCTCCAAGTCCTTCCTTGCAGGAATCTGTACACATGAGGAAATCATTATTTGGGTTTGCAATCTTTAGCACGGGTGCATGGGTTAGGAGGTATTTCAGTTTCTGAAATATTTATTCACATTTTGATGTCCAAATGAATTTGATCCCTTTTTTCTGAAGGGCAGTGATTGGACAACCAATCTTGGAAAATCCTTTTATGAACCTTCTATAGTATCCTGCTAGGCCCATGAAGGATATGATATCTGATACATCCTTTGGGGTAGTCCATTCCATAATAGATCTGCTCTTATCAGGGTCCACTGCCACCCCTTCCTTAGAAATGACATGGCCTAAGTAATGGAATTGATTTTGAAAGAAGTTTCACTTGCTAAACTTAACGTAGAGATGATTCTCTCTTAGTACTTGAAGTACGAGTCTAAGATGTTCTTCGTGCTCCTCCCCGTTATTGGAGTATATTAGGATATCATCAATGAAAACCAATACAAACTTGTCCAAGAATTTGTTGAGTACATTATTCATCAAGCACATAAAAGTGGCGGGGGCATTGGTTAACCCAAATGGCACCACCATGAATTCATAGTGACCATACCTCGTTCTAAAGGTTGTTTTGTGGATGTCTTCATCCTTAATCCAGACTTGGTGGTATCCATACCTTAATTCGATCTTCGAGAATATGGAAGCACCTCCTAATTGGTCGAACAAGTCATCGATTCTTGGTAAGGGGTACTTGTTCTTTATGGTTGTCTTATTGAGTTGTTTGTAATCTATGCACAGTCAGAGTGGGCCATCTTTATTTTTCACAAACAAGACGGGCGCTCCCCATGGGGATACACTGGTTTAGATGTAGCCTTTTTCCATCATCTCCTTTAGCTGTATCTTGATCTCAACCATCTCTGGCGTGCTCATCCTATATGGTGTTCTAGATGTTGGTACCACTCCCGGTGTAAGTTCTATTGAGAAGTCAATATCCATTCTCGGAGGTAGACATGATACTTCTTCTAGGAATACGTCCTTGTATTCTCTTAATATGGGTTGGTCCTCTAGTTTTGGTTTGTCATCCTCAAAAGAGTCTAACACTTGTATGACATATAAGGAGCACCCCTTTCTGCAATACTTTTTCATTTGAAGGGTTGATATTTGCCTCACTGAGATAGGCTTTTGAATCCCTTGGAGGGTTATCTTTCTCCCTTCTTCATTTACACATTCTAAAGTTTTATGATAATAGTCCAATCTAGTTTTGTAAGCATCCAACCAATCCATACCAATCAACAAGTCATAGGATCCCATGGGAAGTATGTTAAGGGTCTCTTGGGTGGGCAATCCACCCATGATGAGTTGATAGGCTGGTATGACCTCTGCCACTTTTCTTTTGGCCCCAGTGGCTAATTGCACCGGCCATGACTTAACATGTCTAATTGGTTGCAGTTTACAGTTATCAATAGTCCGAGGGGCCACACAACTCAAATTAGAACCTAGGTCAATTAAAATAGAAACTAGATGGTTGGCGATCATACCTTCTAGCTCCACTACTGAAGCTTAGTGGTCGGCTTGATTATTGTCCAAGGCTGCATACATTCATGGCATGCTCCTAGCCACATCATTGATGGTGGTAGCTTCTTGGATATTGTAGACTCTCTTACTGTTCTATTGTCAGTGTGGGCAGTCCCTCAATTTATGATCCTCTCCACAACCCCAACACTTTAAGGGTTCCTTCTTTAGGTTATCGGTCTTTGCTGGGACTGTCTTAAAAGGTTTATTTCCACTTTGAGAGGGGAAATTTTGCTGATATATACTTCTAGTAGAAAGGATTCTTCTAGAATCTTTTTCATAGTTCTTAAATCTTGAGGATTTAAACCCCTTCTTCTAGAATCCCGAACTACTCCTCTTCTTCCAGTCTTCGTGGGGTCTTGTCTTACTCCCAAACTGTTCATAACAATACCTCTCCTTCCAGATAGATTCTTCTAAGGTATTTGGCTCATCGAACTCAATCCTATCCCAACATGTCTGAGGTAACCCACCAATGAACCACTGCATTTTTTATTTTTTCATATTTTATGTATGGTACATACCTCAGTAGTTCAAGGAATTTATTGACAAATTCATCTATGGTGAGATGCCCCAACCTAAGCTCATAGAATTCCTTAGTTTTCCCATCCATGTATTTTTCTGACATATACTTATTTCTAAAGTATTTCTCAAACTGTTTCCATGACAAGTCCTTCTCATGGACTCCTTTCACATTCCTAAGGTCTTCCAACCATATGGAATCCTTTCCATTAAGGTTGAAGATGGTTATTTGAGCCTTCAAGTTTTCAGAGTAGTCATGGACTCTGGAATACTTCTTTAAACCAATCAGCCAAGCTGCCTCTTCTCCCTTATTAATATCTCCATTGAAAGAGGGTGTTTTGGCTTTCTTGAACTCTTCAGGACCATGTGTTTTGGAACGCTTCCACTTCTTTCCTTTCCTTTGAGAATGCGATCCAACATTGCTACTAGAAGATCCTTTAGATTTGTCATGTTCCTTTCCAGAGGACTCTCTCGATGAGTGTCCCCTGCCTCCAGGTTGGACCTTATTCACGGTACTTCTCCCAGTGGGGTCACTTATGAAGTCATGTTTTCAGATCTCAGGTAGAATTTGACTTCTCATCTTGTGTCGTCAGTCCACTTGACTGGTTGCGGGTTCATGCTGTAATTTCCTCTATATGTCGGATAAGCTATGTAACAAGACTACATTAATGTCTATTTGTTTCTCTTTCTCCTTTATCAATCTCTCGTTGTCAGCCTTGAAACTCTGTAACTTGGTCCTGAGGCTCCTTATAGTTTCAGCCAGATCCGGAGGGGTTTCCACCTCTCTCCTTTCATCAGATTCTTCGTCTCTATTGTGGGAGCCATCCCCCACTTCATGACACGTTACCATCATTTAGTCTTGGAGTTTTTTCCTGTGATTTACTGACTGCTCGAGTGTTGACAAAAACACTTATTGTTAGCTAACAATCTATTAGTTCATGAACAATACATGGTTCAATTTCTTAAATGCATACACTCAGTAGAAAGTTTCATTCTTTTCTTTAATAACATTTTTAATCAGACTTTTTAAGAAAGAGGTAAGGTAGAGTGTTATTCTTTTAAAAGTACTCCAAATAGAGTTTTTAAGCGACTTGTTCGTGAGCCCAAGCAGGCCAAGTGTTGTAACCATGCTCTGATACCAATTTGTAACACACCCACAATGGGGCAAAGAAAAATAACAAAAAAAAAATCGTCCTCCTTACAAGAAAAAATCCTCTTTCTCTCTACAGGTTCTAATTTGGAAAGTCCAGGAATCAGCCCGAGCCTCCGGTCAAGATTCTCTGAGTCTAAATCAAATGAGACTTTGAGACCATGATAATCTCACCTATAAATCAGATAAAGCCCCTTTCGGCCTTTGTTGCAGGTCTTATGATACCCGTGACCTTCTTCTTTGCACTTCAACGAAGTCTCAGAGTTGGCATTAGCCCCTTTTCTCTTGGCCTCTCCTCAAATGTGACCTTGGCGATGACCATGTGATTGCGGGTGCGACCAAAAGCGGTTTGGGGTCAAACTATTTTTGGGCCAGCAATCCTCCTCAAGTCTCCACGTGTCCTCTTGACGAAATCACTGTTTGAATTGCGGCCCACCCTTAATAATTTAAAATTCACGCAACTCTTGTCCCCACAATGCTATGGGATCATCGATCTCATGATCTTGATGATACTATTTGAATCGACAGTTCAGATCTGCGCCTCTCAAATCTACAGACCAAAACTGCCCCTCCTAGATCAATGTCTGTGATCTCTTCGCAATTCCAGACTTTGGGGTTTTGAAATCTCAAACCCTGCTTCTTTCGTACTTCAAACTTCCAGAGCTAACAGTCTTTAGACACCTGTTCTACTCGATCAACAATATTTCTTCCACTTCGGGCGTTTTACCATTTAAACCAAATCAACGATCCTCCAACCCTCTTCTCGACCGACGGTCGATATCTCCTTTGGGTTTTGGACTTCTGAGATCTCAAATCTCAAACCTTTTCCCCAATGAATTTTATTCGAAGGATACAATCCTCTGACGTGTGTCCTCCTGATTTGATGATCGAGGATTACTTCGGGTCTTCACCTGAAGCTCACATATTTGTGACACATGTACTTCGAATCCAATGACTATGAATCACTTTGGGACTTTACCCGTATTTCATAGATTCACGCCATATCTCCCTTAGATCTATCAGTCCATGTTCACTTTGGGTCTTCAGGCCTTCGGGGTTCATAAATCTTAGTTGTCAAACTGAAACCCCACTACAATCTTTCCAGATCTCTTGATCTGTTGACAAGTTTCCCCATGCCAATCAACGGCTCACGACTCTTCGGCTCTTCGGGCTTCAGGTGTTTCAACACTTCAACCTTCTCCTTCCTCTGGATATTCCGACCTGTCGACATGTGTCCTCTTGGATCCAACGGTCTAGATTTTCTCCGGCCTTTCAACTTTCCGTGCTTCAGAAATCTCAAGTTTCAAACTTGCCTCCTCCCAAAATCATGGTATCTAATGGTTCAGATCCACTCTGGTGATCCGACGCTTGAAGTTTACTCTGAACAATCTGATGGCTCAAATCTGTTCCTACGATCGGACGACTGCGATTCTACTTCATGTTTTTATATCTTTGGGCTTTGGAAACTTCGAGTCTCAAACCTTGAAAGGTTCTCTCTCATGTGCATGCGAACATTAAGACTTGTGCACCTTCCTCAGATCCGATGACAGTCGATCCTTTTCACTGTGATCCAACTACCAATGTCGCTCCTATCAGTCTTCAAAGGTTTTAAACCTTTACTCCTCCTACAAGTGCTACTCTTGGATCTCATCAACAATTATGATAAGTGCTATCCCTTTTGAGCTTGATCCTTAAAGGATTTTGATTTCCCACACACTCCTTGTGTTCATGGATTTCGATAACTTAGTTCAAAGGATTTCCTAAAAGGAAATTATTCTCGCCCTCCTGGCATTCCTCTGCTCTAATTCTTCGACGCTTGGTCACTTCTTGATGCTGATCGATGGCTCACAACAATTAGACATCTCGGATATTCAAGCTCCAAGGTTCCTAGACTACTGGTTTGAAGGGAACACCTTCCCAACTTGCAGGGATTTAAGCTCTGAGTCAAGGCAAGGTAACTTGTGGGTTTACCATGATGATAACTATGCCAAGAGGCTTGCTCTGACTCTGGAATGGTGATGTAGCTCCCTGGGAGAGTGCCTTTGAGTGAATAAACATGGACGTATGGGAAAATAAAGCATATATATAGGTTCTCAAGGGAATGAATGCATATTCATAACTTAATCGTTTAACACAAAGAAAGAACCCTTTATAGAAAAGTAAATACTCGTATACATCCATTACTTACAATTCAAAGGATAAGGCAAGAAAAAAACTTATCAGAACCATATAGTGTGATGCAACTGCTGAAAGGGGTGCTCATTTCCACCCAACCATAGGCTCAGTCACTCCCAATGGATTTATCACTGGCCACCCCCAAGCTTAAGCCATGATACTGCGAGATTCAATCTCTTACTTCCAGCTCAACGTAAGGTAGGGACAAAGGTTACTCTTCTTCTCCCAATACATAAATAGATAAGGACGAAGGTTCCTCTCCTTCTCTTGGTTCAATCTCTATTTTTTGTGATCATAAATCATTGTTTCCTCTTTCAGTCCTTCCTCGGACCCAAGAGTTTCCTCTCTCATCTCTACATTTTCTCCATAGGTCTCCCTCTGTCCACCACACTTCCTTTCTTGCCTGCCTCAACAAGATTGTGTGTGGCTCGAATCTCCCATTCCATGGTCAGGTCTGGAAGCCTTACCGATGGGAAGTCTGTCCCATCCCTCGTTAAGTATTGAGGATTCCTTCCCACCTACCAGCCTGATGGGAATTCATTCCTGGTTAGAGGGTTGTTTTGATATGAGAAAATTAATTCCAACATGGTACTGTTTCGGTGTAAGTTAACACAACCATTCTTGGTCCCCTCCACCACCTTTCACAACATTTCATGGTCTCTCTCTTAGCACATCCCCTCTTTCAGCAGTCATGAAACACGTAACCATTTTCTATTAAAATAATCATAATTTACATTCATCGACCTTCTACACAAGGTCCATCAAATCAAACATTCACACTTTTAAGTTTTCCATAGTTCCTCGACCCATATAGTTATATTTACATACTAGGGGAAACAGGGTGTTACATCACCCAATTACATATCACTCATAAACACTTTCAACTACAAAACAAATTATAGTACATATGATAAAGTGTTCTATGCTTTGGTTCAAGCACTCAAGCAATGGAAACATTACATACATGGTAAACAAACAATCCTTCACATTGATTGTCATTGTCTTATGTTTTTTAACTTTCAATCTAAGACTCAGGAGAAAAGACACCTTAAACAAGTTTTTGTAGATGGGGAAAAATTCCCAACATCAACAATAGGGGTTGTCCCTAGAAAGAGGCATAATTAGACTCTTTTTTGTTTGGTGCAGGAAAACCCCTTTGGATTCTAGCTCAATTACCATTACTAATTTAAGTTTTTAAAATGAAATGAATGTTAATGCATCTAAAATACTATGCAAAAAATATAGAGAATAACATGGAATTAGTTCTCAATATTACATTGCATAAACTTCAAATCATGAGAAACAAATCGAGAATAGCTTACTGGAAAGACTGGAAGTGACAATTTTGTTACCACACAATTAGCACCCCATTGCAAAGCCTTCACCAGATGCCAAGAATAGTGGGACATCAAAATATGTCACCACTGTCACCTAGGAAAAAACTTCCCTCTCTTTAGTGAAGGAATATATCCAACACAAGGAAGGCTTCCCCAATAGCCTCAAGTAATCCCTAGGAAAAAAATTCAAGTCTAAGGCCTCTCGTATTACTACTTAATAAACCACCAATGGAATAAGATAATCAAGGTAAGGACAAGGTGGTAAGTTAGTGCAATTTTCAGATTTGAATGGATGAGTATCTAGGACAATTTAGAAGGTTTATCAAGTCAATTTCTAGCACAATAGGATCCCCAAACACTACAATAGAAGAAAAAGCTATGGGTTGTTGTAAAAATTGAAAGAAAGATGATGAATTACAATAGTAATAAAAGTTATGACAATAACAATAAATTTATCCCTTGAACAAATAGTAAACCAATAAAAAAATGCGGCTAAATGATGGATTAAACTAGGGTTTTAGAAAAAACAACAAAATCTAAAAATATAAATGAATATAACAACCAAGAAACCCTAGACATCTAACCCTAAATAGGCTGAAATAAAAATCAACAAAACAATTTTAGGGTTTTAAGATGATTTTCAAGTGAAGTGCATGCATAAATACAAAAACATATATCCTTTTTATGGCTGAAATCAATATATTGATGTTATCTAACCCTAATTAACCCTAAAAAATAAATTAAAATTTGAATTTTGAGTTTTTTGATTGACTATTGGGAGAAGACTAGTGCCTACTATATTTTTTGGGGAATATGGGGTCAATTAAGGACTCCTTTGAAGATATGTAAGTGGATTTAGGGTGATATCTAGGTATTTCACTACTAACCCTAGAATATACTCCTAGTATCTTACTAGGTCTTCAATTATAATTCAAGAGAAGGTTCTTCACTAGTAACCTTCCAAACGTTTTGACAAGAAGGGTTTGTTCAAGAAAGAACCAAGAGAATATACAACCATCACTAGAGATGCATCATTACACTTACATTCATTCATTAAAAAACCACAAGATAAAGTGAGACCACTTACTCAAAATCTCATTTCACATTTACAACTTCCCACTACAACCCATCCTACTCCTTAACACCTCACTTGGGTTAAAGAGGATGGAAATTGGACATTGGTAACACAACAATATGCAATCACTTTTTCTGTTGGACCCTTCAAGGATACTATTCACTATGATGCCACTCCATTGCATTGTTTGAATTAATCCTCAGCCGTCCCTATCATTATGATTGACATGCCACTCATGATGGGAGACACAAAATATATCATCTCTAGATATATGGATAATACCAAACCACCTCACTTCTTCATTTCCCAACACTCCTTTGCTTTTTGGCAAGCCAACAATAAAAAAGTTAATCTTTGTAAGTTCGTAGTATTTGGTGTTATCCAACAATGATCCAAAGAAGAAATCATCAGTAAGATTCCTCTTAGGATATTCAAGGTATCTTAGATTCATTTTTATATTTTTTTGAATAACCTATAGGTATACTTCCTCTTCACATCAATGAGCATAACATCAAGTTGGTTCTAGTTTCTTCCATTCTCAATTCTTCTACATATTTCACCACATCTATTAGAAAGTCAACTAGAAAAGTTTCTTGAATATGGTGAGATTCATATTGACACTTCTCCTTGTATTTCTCCAGTTCTCATTGTACCCAAGAAAGGACAACAAGAGTCGATATTATGCACATATTATAGAGGATTTAAGAATATCACATATAAAAATTGGTACATATTGCCTAGGATCAATGCTGTCACAAATGAATTGGATGGAGCCAAACATTTCAACAATATTGATCTAACATATGTATATCATTGGTATTCATGAACCCTTTTGATGCTTGGAAAACAACTTTTAAAACCAAATATGGGCCACTATATTAGTGGCCTTGCCATGCCTTTTGGTCTTACTAATGCTCTGACCACATTCATTAGAATTATCAATGACATATTTCACCCACATTTGGGTAAATTTATATAGTCATATTTGGATGACATATTGGTGTATAGAAGCCACTTGGAAGACCATATTCATCATTTTCAGGTTGTCCTTGAACTTTTTTGGAAACATAAATTGTAAGATAAAAAATGAGAAAGTCATTTTTTAGAAATACACCCATTCATTATTTTTGTTTTTTATGGACCACACTAGTTTTCATATAGATCCAATGAAGGGAAAAGTCCTCAAAAATTGGCCCACTCTCTCTAATACTACAAATCTAAAGAGTTTCCTTGGTGGTATGAATTTATATGCTAACTTCACTTGACATTTGTCTCACATAGGCCTAATCACTTCATCTAATCTCCAATTAGAAGAATTTATCATGGAATACTATAACCACTATGACATTCTAACAACTCAAGGATACCCTTTTCTCAATGAAGTGATTTCTTTTCCTTATTTTCAACAACCCTTTGAGATAAACATTGATGCTTTAGATTATTCCTTAGGCACCATTCTTAAGTAGGGAGGCCACCCAATTGCATATCACTCATAAACACTTTCAACTACAAAACAAATTATAGTACATATGATAAAGTGTTCTATGCTTTGGTTCAAGCACTCAAGCAATGGAAACATTACATTCATGGTAAAAAAAAAATCCTTCACATTGATTGTCATTGCCTTAGGTTTTTTAACTTTCAATCTAAGAATCAGAAGAAAAGACACCTTAAACAAGTTTTTGTACATGGGGAAAAATTCCCAACATCAACAATAGGGGTTGTCCCTAGAAAGAGGCCTAATTAGACTCTTTTCTATTTGGTGCAGGAAAACCCCTCTGGATTCTAGCTCAATTACCATTACTAATTTAAGTTTTTTAAATGCAATGAATGATAATGCATCTAAAATACTATGCAAAAAATATAAACAATAACATGGAATTAGTTCTCAATATTACATTGCATAAACTTCAAATCATAAGCAACAAATGGAGGATAGCTTACTAGAAAGACTGGAAGTGACAATTTTGTTATCACACAATTAGCACCCCATTGGAAGGCCTTCACGAGATTCCAATAATAGTGGAACATCAAAATATGTCACCAGTGTCACCTAGGAACAAATTCCCTCTCTTTAGTGAAGGAATAGATCCAACACAAGGGAGGCTTCCCCAATAGCCTCAAGAAATCCCTAGAAAAAAAAATCAAGTCTAATGCCTCTCATATTTCTACTTAATATACCACCAATGGAATAAGATAATCAAGGTAAGTACAAGGTGGTAAGTTAGTGCAATTTTCAGATTTGAATGGATGAGTATGTAGGACAATTTAGAAGGTTTATCAAGTCAATTTATAGCATAATAGGATCCCCAAACACTACAAAAGAAGAAAAAGCTATGGGTTGTTGTAAAACTTGAAAGAAAGATGATGAGTTACAATAGTAATAAAAGTTATGACAATAACAATAAATTTATCCCTTGAACAAATAGTAAACCAATAAAAAAATGGGGCTAAATGATGGATTAAACTAGGGTTTTAGAAAAACAACAAAATCTAAAAATACAAATGAATATAACAACCAAGAAACCTTAGACGTCTAGCCCTAAATAGGCTGAAATAAAAATCAACAAAACAATTTTAGGGTTTTAAGATGATTTTCAAGTGAAGTGGCATAAATACAAAAACGTCTATCCTTTTTATGGCTTAAATCAATATATTGATTTTATCTAACCCTAATTAATCCTAAAAAATAAATTAAAATTTGAATTTTGAGTTTTATGATTGACTATTGGGAGAATACTAGTGCCTACTATATTTTTTTGGGAATATGGGGTCAATTAAGGACTCCTTTGAAGAGATGTAAGTGGATCTAGAGTGATATCTAGGGTTGTTCACTACTAACCCTAGAAGATACTCCTATTATCTTACTAGGTCTTCAATTATAATTCAAGATAAGGTTCTTCACTAGTAACCTTCCAAAAGTTTTGACAAGAAGGGTTTGTTCAAGAAAGAACCAAGAGAATACACAATCATCACTAGAGATGAATCATTACACTTACATTCATTGATAAAAAAACCATAAGTTAAAGTGAGACCACTTACACAAGAAATATTTCATCCATCAAAACCCTAGCAATGAACATTGGCATGAAGAAGTAAAAGAATCCACAAGACATCCTCTCCAAAAAGTCACTCTAACTAGCCATCCGTAGCCATTTGCATAAGAAATAAAGAAGTAGTAGACAAGTGGTGATAATTCTCCAAAAGTGAAAGTGATTTACAAGTGAGAAGTGCTTCTCTTATTTATATGAGATATCATGCACCCTTCTCCTCCATTAGAATCCCTAAAAACATAAAATAATGTCTTTATCTCTCATAGACCCTAGAGATAAGGAAAAAATATATAAAATATTCATGATACAAGAGTATACAGGTCACTAAAATGCCCAAAAATTACCCCAAGATGAAGTGAAGTAGCTCAAATATCAAATCATCCATCATAGATGTGTGCTCAAGCTCACATGTGTGGAAAGTGTGGCCTCATAAGGTGGATGACTCACTCCAAAATGATGTGTAGGGGCTCGAAAAGCAAAACGTTACCTTCAATAGGTGCAAAATTTCATCTCCAAGTGGTGTGTCATCCCCCAAGAGGTGTGACATCTCATCAAAAAGTGCCATATCATCATCAAAAGGTACAACATCCCTTCAAAAGGTGTCAAATCATCATCAAAAGTCCAATGCCACTTTTCCAAGTAAGTATGCTGCAATTGAAGTAAACCCTAGTGGCTATAACAAACTTTTAGCAACTCATAAGATGCTTCCTAGTATATCATCTCATACAATGCTTTTGGTATTTAGCATCTTTGCAATGTTTTTCATATTAGCAACTCATACAATGTTTTCCATATTTAGCATCTTGTATGGCACTTTTCATTATTTTCATTTTTTTACATCAATACAAAGGCAGAGCTAATTCAATCTTACAAGTACCAATTCTAAGACTAAAAAAAAGGTTGATGATGAAGCATCCACCTTGGATTTAAGAGAAAATAAGGTAATTGTAATTTATAAGTGAGTACATATTATATGCATACATTAAACATAGATGAAAGTCTTTTATAGTTTCTTTCTCGTTAGTGATAGGGTTGAAACTCCAAAAATGGTAACAATTCTCCTTAGGCAAAGTGTGATACAACATTAAGCCTCAGAAACCAACTTATTGTAATAATAGTGTAGTGTTAAAAACAAATCTAGCATCCACAAAGTGTAAAGTCCCAAACACCAAGTGCTAGCTTTGTGTTACTCAAGAAGGCTACCCATTGTCACCTCAGTAGCTCTTCCTCTCTCTTTAGGTTGGCTCTTCTCCAACACAAGGGGGGTATCCCTAAGTAGGATTGCTAAGGAAATGGAGTGGAGGTTATAGGCGATGTTTGAAAAGAAATCCTTAACAAAACAAGTTGTAGGAGTGGTGAAATTATGAATGGTTTGAGAACAATGAGGGCAATGGAAGCCCTACCAAATCTTGGGAAAAATGGAGTCAAGGAACAACATGCTAAATAGGGTTGTTTTGCAAATAATTAAGGATGAAAGCGATGCAAATAACATGCCACAATTAACCTTAATAGCGTTGGGAATAACTACAGAAATAACTCTTGGAAAGCCCTATTGGTGCCACTCTTGAACAAGTTGATGAAGGTGTTTCCCTACAATGATATATTAACTACAACAACCACCTGTTTGATAGGTTAAGGATTAATATATGCAGAAATATAACAAAAAAAGGAAATAAGAGGGAGATCCTCCTCACATTATTTGTATCCAATGGGAAAATATTCCATTACAAGGCCTTCATAAAACATTCTTTGCAAGAGGTTCTTGTTATCACAGAATTTGTACTTGTGAAAATCCCTCCACAAGATCCCAATCTTGTGTAACTATTGGAAGTTTCTACCACTATCACCTAAGTAGAGACTTCCCTTGTTTAAGTGATGGAAGGAGGTCCAACACAAGGGAGGCTTCCCTAATGACCTCAAGGGATCAAATAACAAGATTAGCCAAGCCTACAACTCCCTATCTTGGTCACCTAGATGGTCAATCTAGGTCTAGGGAAAGGTGAAGGACAATATTGGTTGAAACAAGGTAATTGGGCAACATGTACTAGACAATAAACATTTCAATGCATAATATCATCAATTACCGAGTTATATAGCATAATAATGACCTTTAGACACTAGATGACAAGTAAAACATATTGTTGTAAATTTGTATCGGTCATCTAGTTTATATCAGCGATGAAAGATTTATAACAACAACAAGAAATACAACCCAAAAAATTATCAATTGACTCCCTAAATTTAGCTTATAACATGAGCAATAATATCCAAATGTTAGAACAATTTTTTGGGCAAGTTTTGCCACAATATTAAGTGAAATTGTAGAAAAAACATTGCATCCCTAATGGTTGTAGAAATTTTTTATGACAACAACAGGCAAACAAGTGATTGTGAAAAATGTTAAGGTAGAATTAGTTTGCATATGATGTCACTAATCAACTTTAAGAAAGAGTTTTGAGTGAGAAAAGGTTTTAAATCTAACTAGGGTTTTAACCATCACTTGCAATTAATTAGTCTAGTGTTTCCTTTTCTTAGGAAATGGAGTCAAGAAACACACCATGGAAATGATAGGTGCAAGAGAAATGAAGGTCAATTAGGGAATATAGCCTCATAAACCCTAATCCAACTTCTTAGAAAACAAACCCTAGGGCATATAGCCTCATAAACCCTAGGTGTTGTTTTCTCCTCTAACCTCTAGCAACAAGTTTTCATTAACAAGATTAAACACTAGGGTATAAAACCTATTAATCCCTGGCACAAAACCTTAATGCTTCAACAATTGATGACAAATGAAAGTAGGGAGGGGAATAAAGCCTCTTAATCCCTAGCACAAAACCTTAATGCTTCAACAATTGATGACAAATAAAAGTAGGGATTAATACACCTCTTTCGCTGCCTAATCCGCACCTTGGGTCATATGAAATAAATCTGCAATTCACTAGGTGCAGCCTTGGGTACTAGTCTCAAGTCAGGAAAATGTAACACTCAACTCCTCCGTATAGGCTAATCTCAAGTTAGGTAAATGTCACCAAACACTCAACTCCTCTGTCTAGGCTAATTCCTAGCAAATCTAAGGGGGGTAGTCCCTAATAAAATAAGTTAAGGATGAGTAATCTAAATACAAGAATTCTAGGAGTTAAATAATGAAACAAAAGTAAATAACTCTAATCTAGCAGCAAATAATGACACATCAAAAGATTGCTAATGAAAATGATAATAAGTAAATGAGATAAAAAAGCAAAGGATAATATTGTAGATACTAGTGCCAAAAGTGCATTGTTGCAATGAGAAAGTTTCGAATTGCTCTTGTTAAAGTTTAATCAGTTAAGTGGTCTCACTTGGATTGCACTTAAGTTAATTAAGTGAGATGAATCTATATGGGCTAATCCACTCACGATTGCAAGATTGTAAGCATGAGAAGAAATAGAAAAGCTAATCTATCATTTGTCACTTTTTAACTAGTTTTACTCAAGCGGGTATAAGAAAAACTACACGGACTTCCAACAGGGAGAGAACTAATCTCAATGAGTAGCTCCTTGAACTCACATGTAATCA
>JASDQU010435988.1:97555-132630 GCA_032191745.1 Picea mariana
CGGATGAGAATTCGTCGGGAAACCCACAGTTTCCCCACAACTGTTAGATTAGCAGGAGAAGGTAAGGTGTTAAAGGACTTACCACCTGATTTTCCTCTATCTTCGTGAATAGCGAGGAAGTCTGAATCGTAGATCCCCAGGCTCCATGAGAATATCTGGACCATTGGTTTTTCCACGTCCAAAGAGCAGTAGGAAAGGGCGTGACATCAGGACCGATCTGAACCATCAGATCTTAGCTAGGAATCCCGACAGTCGTTAGATCCATAGGGAGATAGACGAGGGTTAAGCCTTGTGAATAGGGGTAAAAAGGATCTGAGCCGTCCATTCGAGGAGGATAGGTGGGAGAGATCCAGGGAACTCGTGAACTTGGAGGTTCGCGAGGTAGGAGTCCAAAAGTTGGATGCTCCAAGTCGCGAATGGCGAAACCACGAGAGGATCAGAGCCGTCCATCCAAGGAGGACAGGTGGCAGAGATCTAGGGATCTCATGAACTCAGAAGTTCGCAGGTTAAGGGTCCAAGTATTTGGTGCTCCAAGTCGCGAGACGCGAGGAGCGAGGAAGAAGGTAGTCGTTGGATCTGGGTCGCAGGAGGACCGTCAGATCTACACGTAGGATCGTGTATCGGGGTTTCACAGGTTGAAGCCCGTGATCTTGGCAACAGAAGCTGTGAAGTCGCGAAGTGTGATATTCTGACGAGATCAGAACCACCCATTATTTGGGGATGTGTGTCGGGAGATCCCCAGGAGTTGGGAATCATTGTTTCCGAGCTCAAAGAAATATTGTCATACGGAATCGCGATTTACAGACAAGATCAGAACTGTCCATTGGGTGGAACACGTGTCAACAGATCCCGAAGAGTCAGAGTTCAGGGTATCGGAGTTTTCGGAGGTAAGAAACTCCCATACATTGGAATCGCGATCCGTGATATCCCGACGGGAGAGCCGTGTGGGCCACAGCGGGAGATAGTGGAGGACAGGTGTTACCATATCGGGGTTCGGGACTTGGAGAGTTTCGTGAACTAGTGCAACAGGAATCGCGATATCCCGATATGCAATTTCCCGATTTGTCACAGGAGTGTGGGTCATAGTGGAGGACAGGTGTCGTATGCATTTCCGTATCGGCATATCGGGAGTCGGGGATCCACGAGGTAAGTTGCATTCAACAGTGAAAACTATGAAATCCCGATGGGAAGTTATACAGCTGTAGTCATATGGTAAGTGGTCACATGGACCATAGTATAGCCAGGAGGGCTAGCCAGTGTAAAGGCGCGTCGGGGATCGAAGAATCGTGAGTTCTGAGGACTCGTGAATTACGACATTGGAAACCCTGAAACTTCAATAGGAGTAGCCTCGAAAGGAGGTAAGGTGACAGTCACAGAGGCAGTGGACCACAGGCTTAGCCTGGAGGGCTAATGCGTAAGGAGCGCGTCAGAATTCAAAGGATAGAGAGACTTGGGGGTGAATAAACTTTGACATTAGAAACCCCGTAGCCCCGATGGGAGTCTTGACCGTGGTCATATAGAGGAGGTCCTGTGAACCAAGAACTTAGCCTAGAAGGCTAACGGGCATTTTAGCGCATCGGGATTGTTGGGGACAGAAATCCCGACGAAAAGGGACATAAGACCACGGATATGTACAGAGAGCTGGGTAGGTAAATAGAAGACCTGTGAATCGGGGATTGGCATTTTGCTGCTACATGCTCCGGGGATTCTCATTCTTGATAAATCAACCAAAAATTATGAATTATGGTAGTGGGTGTGTTACAGGGGATACCTAGGAAAGCCGAGTGTTACACGGTCAAATTTCATATATTCGAATTTTTGAGTGCAAAATGTGTAAAATGGAAGAGATCATGATGGGGCAGTTCAGTGACCAGTTTGTATATTTGTGAAATTTTGGCAAAGTGGCTAACTATGGAATAGGGAAATTGCTAATTTCATGCCTAGAAATAATATCTTATATATAATTGGAAATTGCTAATTGCAAAGGGGCACGAGCATAGGAAACAACCACTAGGAACTGAATATTTCTTCAACCTGCAAAACTCACGATCGAACAAATAAATTTGAAGAAATGGTGAAGTATGGAAAGAGGATAGACGGGCTTCAAAAGGGGGTGACAATAGTTCCACAAAATATGCGAGGACCTGACGGTTAAATTGTATTTTTTGGAAGTTTTCAGTGCAAAATGTATACCATAGAAGAGGGCATGATAGGTGGACCGTAATACGGAAGAGGGTATGATCTAAGATTGATTTCAAATTTGTATATCGTGGAAGTGAAAGTACTGTTCGCAGGCCATGGAACAATATAAGTCCAATCTAGATCTCGCCTACCGGGAATTCCCGGTCGGAGAAGTTTCTGGGTATGGAATGGGGAAGCGTTTGGTCGGTGTCGTGATAAAAGAACACAAGTGCAAGTGTGAACCAAGAATATGATTTGGGAGTTTACTTGGTTCTTTATTGTATGCTTCATCTATCAATTTGTATATTGTAGAACTCCGAGGCATTCTATTAGCGAGCTAGCCGATAAGTCCAACTGTCAATTTGTATAATGCGGAACTGTGGGTGTTGTTTGTAGGACACATAACTATAGAGGAAATGATTTTCCATTTAATATAGCTTATGTTCCACAATTGTGGTAGGGTCAATTTAAAGAAAGGGGAAGCGGTCGTTGGAAATGCGTGAATCCAACAAGTCGCGCAACAAGGCATTTTCGGGAAAAAAATGATTAAGCAACCATGAAGAGAAACTACAGGGAATAAAAGAGTTGGAAAATAGAAAGGTAGAAGGCAGTTTTCGTAAGCGCGAACTGGTTTCAAAGAAGCCCCATTTTGGAAAAACCATCATTTTCTACTAATTGCCAGCAAATGCATTGTTGAAGATTAGATTTTATTGCAACGTGTGTGTGTAAGTGCATTCTTGATACATTCTTCCATGACTGTAACATATTAACTTAACTACTAAACTTCATTTTCTACTAGTTTCCAACAAATGCTTTGTTGAAGATTAGATTTTATTGGAACGTGTGGGTGTAACTATGTTCTCGATACATTGTCCATGAATGCAACATATTAACTCAAGTATTAAACTTCTTTCATTATGGGTTGTTAGCATTAAAACTTAATAATGATTTTTCTGCAACATTGTACACTGGTATTGCTATGTTCTATCTACATTACAAATATAATTGAACGTTGGTTTGAAACTGTGTAATCCATTTTTTGTTTGCATAAAAGGCTGGTGGATTGACACCGTACATTGTCATATAATTGTTAGATGTTCCATATTAGAAAAATAACCTAAGTAAACACAATATCGAATAAGTACGAGAGCACCAAACCATGCCAATGAGAACATGCATTAAATCCAGAAAAGAAGCAACAATGGAGAGTCTAAGGCAATTTTTTTAATAGCAAATCCATGTAAAAAAATAAGAAAAACACCCAGTATTGTACATCTATCCTTAGAAATTGGACCCAGTTCTTTGGGCCAAAACATTGAATGTATCTGTGACAAACACAAGCACGGAATCCATAGTATGGAAGATCCTCACAGTTTTCTCCTCAATGAATCATCCTGTTCTGAAATTGATAGTTTTCAGAAGCTTCCCATGAGGAAGAAGAGGAAAAACGTTGCAGGGAAAATGGAATAGACCTTAGCTAAAACCACCTTTGCATAGTCCAAAACAATTCAGGAGAATAGGTTGCACATGCAATTCTAGAGGTCCAAATTAGTCCATTCTGGGCAGAAGGAGATGACTAGTAGAAAAATTCCTTGCAATAGTGAGAGTTTTGGACCTGATTCCCAAAGATGTTAATCAATAATTTTTTGACTTGAAATATATCTCTAGGAGCATCAACATATCATTTCTTTACAGTGAAACTCTTCTGCCCAGAACATACTAATTTGGAATTCTGGAATTCCTACTTTCACGTTGCAAAGTTGTTATTACGTTTACCGTAGGTTTCTTTTTTGAAACTCATTTTGGTGTTGTTAGGAATGCCATCATCGAGACAAGAATTTCTATCTATTATGGTTGATTTCAATTTGGGCGCAGGAGTGGGAAGATTCTTTGCATTGCCACCATCCATTTCTGTATCATCGACCATTAGATCATCTTCTTTCAGCTCAGAATTCATGACATCAACTTGTGTGTCAGCCATGAATGCAACTGGGCAGGTTCTCTGAGCAGGCAAGGTTGCCTTAGAATTCTTTGGTTTGAAATATATCTCTCGGTGTACCAAGGGACCATCTCCTTTTTTGATCCTGGGCGGAGGGAGATGAGTAGTAAGAATATGCCCTGGAATAATGGAACCTTTGGCCATTATGCCCCAATGTGTTTACTATGGCTCGATAGAACTGTTGCCACAAGTTATTAAGAATTTCCATTTGTTCGAGACAATGTTTGAAATGAAAATCGGGGAGGGATAATATAACCCTCCGCAAGTTATGGTTTAATGTGTATCAATGGAATATCTTCTCAATCCTTTCGCTGATCAATGAAAATATCCATGGTTCATGCAGAATGAGTTGTCACCATCACAACTCACTAATTGCACAATTAGAAAAAGTGTGAAGGTCGCGGTGACGACGAAGAGAGATTAAGAATTATAAATTTATTAAAAGCGCCAAACCATCGGTGCACAAAAAATAGATTGCATCATGTTTGAAATGAATACTTGGAAATGATAACATACTTGTGTGCAAATCTTAGTTTAATTCGTAGTAATGACAAATCTTCTTCGGACTTCCGGACATTAATAACAATCTTAACGGTTCCTGCAGGATGAACTATTAGCATTAAAGATTAATTATTGCATATCTGGAAACACGTATGAAGACATTGGTGATGGTGAATTGTGACGAAGCACCGACCAACCTGGGAAACTGATTCCAAGAAATACCTAAGTATGGAAAGTGGCCGGGTGTGTTACAAAAGAAAAATGGCAGAAGATATAGCCAAGATACGTGAAGGGCTGATGGTCATATTGCATCTCAGTGACATATATCGGCCATCAATTTGTATGTCGTGGAATTCCGGCTACTATTTTTGCGCAGGGGAACAACGGAAGTGCAATGGCGAGAGGGAAATTTGTATATTGTTGAACCCAGGGTTCTGTATATAAAAGCATGAGACATTGGGAAAAAGGACCAAGAAAACATAAAGTGAAAGTATACGAGATGAAGGGGGGTTTATTTGCAAATTTTTAAATCGAAAAATTCTGGGTGCTAGTCGCAGGCGACGGAACAATGGAAACACAAAGTTAAAGCCGCATATGCAGGAACCCGCGTTTCAAAAAAGAAAAGCATAGAGAAAAGAGAAACTAGAAAATTTCAGAAAAACGAGTAATACACACTAATATATACTTAGCCACTTTTTGGATCATGGGTTCTTGGACAGGCAGGCTCTAAATTGTGCATCCATTGTTCCCTGGCCTACAAATAGCATTCATAATTCTGCGATATACAAATTGGCCAGTGGACCTGCGGGGTGGCTTGTTCAAAATTGCACTCCTTTTGTTTCTTTTCATACAAACAGTACTCGAAGTTCCACGATATACAAATTGATAGATGGACTCCAGGGCTGGAAGCCTCGAGTTTGCAATTGTATATGGATTCTAATCCCTATTAACTATTGGACATTATCTAAAGACATTCTTTTGAAAACTAAATTATTAATATTAAATATTGATATTGTACAATTTAATTAGACAAGGAGGTTTGTACAATATGAAACAGGGAAGCGGTCAGTCGATCGAGCTGGTGATATTAAAGTAAGTGAAGTCTAAATACATGAATCTGCCAACCTCCTTACCAAGAAATTTTATGAAAAGAATGAGCAATACATAAAATCTATTTTTATAAAGTACGAACATGATATTTTATAGAGCATGTACTGTTCCCGCATTCCATACTTAAGCCAATCTTTGTATCGTGGGTACTCGGGTTGGCAGGCTTGAAACTAGGCCTATATTGTTTCGTTAGCTACAAATAACACCCAAGAGTTCCACGATATACAAATTGACAGGCAGTCTTGCAGGCTGGCTCGCTCAACATTGCATTTCTATTGTTCCATGTCGTTCAAACAACACTCAGAGTTTCACCATCTACAAATTCACAGATGGACTCCAGGGTTGGTGGGCCCAACCTTGCGGGTGTTTAGAGATGGTGGTCCCTATGAACTATCTAACACTACCAATGGAATCACGAGCTGGTGGGCTCAAAATTGGGGATTTCTTGTTCCGTGCCCTGCAAATAGCACCCAAAGTTCCGTGATATACAAATTGACAAGCGGATTTGCGGTCTGTTTCAATTTTAAGGGCCTCGTGTTGATGTAATAGCACAATTGGACTTGGGCCAGTTTACATTCGTTTATTACAATATCAAACAGAGAAGCGATCGGTCGGGTTGGTTATCTAAAAGTAATTGAAACCTCAAGTCGTGAATCCGCCAACTTCCGCAGGTAAAATTTTTCTGAAAAATGACTAACACATACTAAGTATGAACTCTTACAAGGTATGGACACGAGGTTCTTATAGAGTTTATATGGATCCCACATTTCATACTTGGCCACTTTTTTTATTGTGGGTTCTTGTTCTTGCGGGCTCAAATATGGGTCTTTATTGCTATGTATCCTACAAATAGCACCCAGAGTTCCGCAATATACAAATTGATAGCCAAAGTTGCAGACTGGGTCGCTCAACATTGCAGTTCTATTGTTCCATGTCTTCTAAACAAGATTCGAAGGAAACGAGTAGTACATAGTAAATATGTACTTCTAAAAACTATGGACATGACATTTTATAGAGAATGTACAGATCCCTCATTCCATACTTAGCCACTATTTGGACGGCAGGTTCTCGGGCTCCCGGGTTCAAAATTGGCCCTATGTTGTTCTGTGACCTACAAATAACACCCACATTTTTGTGATATACAAATTGACAAGCAGACTTGCCAACTATTTGAATTTTAAGGGCCTCGTATTCATGTCATAGCACATTGGACTTGGGCCAGTTTATATTCGTTTATTACAATATCAAACGGGGAAGCGATCGATCGGGATGGTGATATAAAAGTAAGTGAAATATGAATTCGTGAATCCGCCAACTTTCGCACCTACAAGTTTTCTGAAAAATGAGTAATACATACTAAGTCTGTACTCTTATAAACTATGGACATGAAATTTTTATAGAGCATGTACGGATCTGCCATTCCATATTTAACCACTTTTTTGGATTGGGGGATCTTCGGCTAAAAAATTGGCCTCTATTGTTCCACGCTCTACAAATAGCTCCCACAATTATGCAATATACAAATTCACAAGCAGACCTGCGGGCTGGCTGGCTCAACATTGCACTTTCATTGTTCCATGTCCTCCAAATAACACTCAAAGTTTCTCGATATATAGATTGACAGATGGACTCAAGGGCTGGCGGGTTCAAGTTTTCCATTGTTTACGGATGGAAATCCCTATCAACTATCTAACATATCTAAGAACACTATTTTCAATACTAAATTATTAATATTAAATATTGATATTGCAAAATTTAATTAAACGAGAAAGTTTGTACAATCTGGTCAGGCGAGTGATATAAAAGTTTTCTGGCAAATAAAAAATACATAGTAAACTTGTACTTTTATAAAGTATGGACATGAGATTTTATAGAGCATATGCGGATCCGTCATTCATACTTAGGCACTTTTTGGATCGTGGGTTCTCGGCCTGGCGGGCTGAAAATCGAGCCTCTATTGTTCTGTGTCTTACAAATAGCACCCAAAGATCCGTGATATACAAATTGACAGGTGGACTTGTGGGCTGGTTGGCTCAACATTGCACTTTTATTGTCCCGCAGCAATTCTGTATTAATTCCATATTTAGCCACTTTTTTTATCGGGGGCTCTCGGGCTGGCGGGCTGAAAATTGGGCCTCTATTGTTTCGCGCTCTACAAATAACACCCACAATTCCATGATATACAAATTGATAAGAGGACCTGCAGGATGGATGGCTCAACATTGCACTTTCATTGTTCCGTGTCCTCCAAATAACACTCGAAGTTTCGCGATATACATATTGACAGATGGACTTGAGGGATGGCGGGTTCAAGTTTTCCATTGTTTACGGATGACAATCCCTATCAACTATCTAACATATCTAAAAACATTATTTTCAATACAAATTATTAATATTAAATATTGATATTGCAGAATTTAATTAGACGAGAAATTTTGTACAATCTGGTCGGGCAAGCAATATAAAATTTTTCCGACAAACGAGCAATACATAGTAAACATGTACCTTTATAAAGTATGGACATGAGATTTTATAGACCATATGTGGATCCCTCATTCCATACTTAGACACTTTTTGGATCGCGGGTTCTCAGCCTGGCGAGATGAAAATTTAGCCTCTATTGTTCCGTCTCCTACAAATAACACCTAGACTTATGTGATATACAAATTGACAGGCGAACTTGCGAGCTGGTTGGCTCAACATTGTACTTTTATTTTCCTGTACCAATTTCATATTAATTCCATATTTAGCCACTTTTTTGGATCGGGTGCTCTTGGGATGGCGAGATGAAAATTGGGCTTCTATTGTTCCACGCTCTACAAATAGCATTCACAATTTTGCGATATACAAATTGGCAAGCGGACCTGCGGGCTGGCTGACTTAACATTGCACTTTCATCATTTCGTGTTCTCCAAATAGCACTCAGAGTTCGCGATATACATATTGACAGGTGGTCTTGAGGGCTAGCGGGTTCAATTTTTCCATTGTTTATGGATGGTAATCCCTATCAACTATCTAACATATCTAAAAACATTATTTTCCATACTAAATTATTAATATTAAATATTGATATTACAGAATTTAATTAGATGAGAAAGTTTGTACAATCTGGTCGAGCGAGTGATATAAAAGTTTTCCGACAAACGAGCAATACATAGTAAACATGTACTTTTATAAAGTTTAATATGTTGATCCCTCATTCCATACTTAGGCACTTTTTGGATTGCAGGTTCTCGGCCTGGCGGGCTGGAAATTGAGCCTCTATTGTTCTATGTCCTACAAATAACACCCATACTTCCACGATATACAAATTGACAGGAAGACTTCCGGACTACTTGGCTCAACATTGCACTTTTATTGTCCGGTGTCCTCCAAACAACACTCGAAGTTTCACGACATACAAATCGACAGGACTCCGCGACTGGCGGATTCAAGATTGCAATTGTTTAGGGATGGTCATCCTATCTAAATTTATCTAAAAATATTATTTTCAAATACAAAATTATTAATATTAAATATTGATATTGTACAAGTGAATTACATTAAATTATTAAAGGATGTTAAATCGCTTATTTTTTAAAAAAGTGAAAGAAACAAAAGAAAGTTTTTTTAAAATTCCATCACTGCAAGCATAACAAGGACCAATTTGAATTTTAAGGGCCTCTTGTTCATATGATAGCACAATTTCACTCTGCACAGTATATATTAGTTGATTTCAAATTATTCCAGGACATTAATTTTACCAAGTTCATCAAGTAAGCAAAAATGCCAAAACAACGACCAATTTGAATTTTAAGGGCCTCTTGTTGATATGATAGCACAATTGTGCTTCGCACACTATTTATTCATTGATTTCAAATTATTCCAGGACAATAGTTTGACCAAGTTCATCGATCAAGGAAATCTACTAAAACAAGCCACATACTACATTTGCGTCACAACACCATAGAAATTATCAGGCGGATCTGCAGGCCAGCTGGCTAAAAAAAATAATTATATTTTTTCATGTCCTCTAAAGAACAGTTTGAGTTTTGCGGTATACAAATTGATAGAAAAATCACATAACCAAGAACCAACCAAACTTCAAATAGGCCGTAAGCAAGTTCCCAAAAGGTTCCATAGAGTAGAACCCATTGACCTTTGCACCAAACAATTTGATATACAAAGAAAAGACATCGCCACATTCATTTTCTCTTGCATTTGGTATATGTTCCCGGTAGAAAATAACCAGGGCATGGGATATATGGGGTTTTATGCCATGTTAATCTTATGCGCATGAAATCCCAACTAGCCAAGTCTGACGAACATTCATTTGGATGTTGAACAAATATTAAGAGACACATGAAGTATTTTCGTTTCCTGCCAAAGTTTGATATATATATATATATTCCCCTTCTTCAGCCAATATGAAAAATTGCATTGTCCTCATTTAAGGTGAATTTGCTATGTATCTGAATCTCCCGTAACATGTAGACACTGCTTGCCTTTTTTGTAGATACGTTTCATACGACAACTCTGCCAACTTAGGAAACACATTTTGTAACAAAGGCTACCTAACCGTACAATGCATGATTGTATTTCCCACGGTTCAGATAACAACATTGACGCAATGTCCATATATATATGGAATTTTTTCACCGCATCACAAACAATCAATCGTATCATCACTTATTAAAGCGGAGGCAGAAGCAGGGGAGTTGCATTTTGTACATACAGGTTCAAAGGGGGTCGAGTACACATTGGCTGCAACTAAAACACCTTCAACCTGGGAATGTGAGCATAGGAATTATTACATTGAACAATATAATACACAACTACACTCCCCCTCCCCTTAAAAATTAAACAGGCAACAAAAAATTGTTGAAGGCCATTTCTATAAGCAAAGTGAGGATGATTTTGTGGATGTATACACACAACAGTTGTAGAGCTAGCTAGTTTCTTCAGATCCTCTACTATATCTGCTCGCAAATCTGTTACAAACGTTGTCTGGGTTGTCTGAAAGATCCTTTCTCTAACATCCCTCTTATTTGTTATATTTTTGAACAACATAAGTGGAATCTTCCCTTTATGCAATTATTATTCCATTAACGAAAATAAATCTGAATACGTATCGAACAATTGTAGCTGCAACATGGAACAATGCAATATTTGTGTAAGTTATCCAAGATACATGCACTTGTGAAAGTAAAGGATAAAACTGAATATGAAAAGTGATACCATTGCCTTGTCCCTGTCCGACTCTCCATCCTTTATATGGAGAACGTGTTGCGAGCCAATTTTTCTCGCCAGTGTGATAGCTGCCCCAATTGTTTCAATAGGGTAAATATCAGTGCTTTGTGCAAGCTGGCTGATAGTTGAGTCTGGGACAAAATGATATTCTGAACAAACAATGGGAATTTTTTCCACAATGCTTGTTTCGTTGAGCGAAATAATCCGATCGCAATCACCATGGTCATGTTGGTTGTGGAGCCCGATTATCTTCCTAACTCAGAGGTCCTTGATTTCAGCCATGTTTATACCCCATGAAGACTTTACACCCCAAAAGTATGTACACTCTTCCACGCGGGGGAGTGCAAAGGGGGGGGGTACCCCCTTTGTGGGGTCCGGGGGAAAGTGGGGGTTCGAGGGAGAAGCCCCCAAAAGAAAAATTGCCTTGTAAATGTATATTTTAATTTCATTGTAAATATGGACCATTCATTATAAGGTCGTAGATCTAACGGTAGAAATTGTGTTAGGGTTTTTTTCCCTAGAAGGCAAACCTTTGTTATGAGGGAAATGTATTGTGGCTATGCATTATGGCGAGTATTGTATTATGAGAGAGGAGACTGTGAGAGAAAGAAGAGGAAGTTACAACGGGTTTGCTGTAGGTTGTATCCCTTCATTTGCTGGATAATAATAAAGAAAGGACCTGGCATTTTCTCTGGTGGACGTAGCCCACACTGGGTGAACCACATAAATATGTGTCTCTATTGTATTGTGTATCTTCTTTGTTTTGTTTCTACATTTGTTTTATTTATTTCTCCACAGTTCTGTTTTTCTAACAGGTCATGTACTGTTTTGGGCAATTTATTAAAATTTGTAACGAATATCCCATTACACGGCAATATCTTTTTTGCATGTTTTTGGACAAGTTGTGGAGGAACAGTCAGTGTCATTGTCATCATGGCCTCCTTGTCTGTCATGTCAGAACACATAATGTATCTACTTTTGTTTTCCTTTTCCAAGTAGGTGCTATAGATGACCATTATGTCCCCGACGAACACTTGTCTAGTTCGGCGGCTGTTCAAGCCCTCTATTGACAGTACTTTGGATGTCACAACTTTAGACCCGGTGACATTTTTTGAATAGGAAAACTAAAGTGAATGGTCGTGTGCAATTTTTTTTTCTTTTGTATTCTTATTTCACTGTCATAAATCTACAAGTACACACATAGATTTGATGGACTATGGAGCCAGAGTTTCGCAATGACACCTCTTAGTCCGCAGAACATGCAACATGTTTGACATCTCACTTGTACTTGTTGATACTTCTTGCGAGATGAAAACCATGTATTGCATATGACATCAACATATCGATCATGCCATAGATGAATATATACCCAAGGATATTTGTTTAGTAAATATAGTAAGAGCAGAGCGTATGCATATTTACCTTTGGCCTTGTTGGTCTGCTAATGTCTAGGATGACTGACTGCTCATGGCCATGTCACTAGTCCAAATTTTTCTGATGCAAGCATGTGCAGATGAACATCAAGCCTAAACAAGCATATGCATTGTATACTGTACATCAGAACGACTAAATAACCATAAAACTGTATGCATTTAATTTTTTTAACTGGAGAAATTATTAACACTAAATAGGGCATGAGCACGGGGCACCATGGCCAATCTATATATCGCGGACCCCCGGAAGCCAGGGGAGCAATCTTCACCCTGCCATCCTGGCACCCACAATCCAGAAAATGGGTAACTATGGAATAAGGTAGAAGCATGACCACAAATGTGAAATTGTTAGTCCTCCAACCGACACACCAAGGAATTTTTGGAAAGCACACTAAGCATATGAATTAGAAAACAAAAGGGATAATAGAAAATGGAAAAAGTAGAAATAGGGAGGGAAGAAAGGCCCATTGCCAACAAGTCATCGTTTTCAAGTCTAATATTATATTCCCCCACCCAGTTTGTATATTTAATTTATCAACACACTTGGTATACCTTTTAGAATATTGTACCACATAACCCTCTGCTGTTGCACAGAACAATTCATCTCCCTGTCCAAGCAACCTGTTTTTTCCAAGGCAACAATATTGAATATGCAATGGACATGAAGACAACTTAGTATCAAGACAAACATATAAAAGAAAGAGAAACATGTCTATTTACCCTCCAAAGAGTCCATCATCCTGTCCAACCATTCTGTTTGTTTAAATGCAGCAATGCAATGAAAACACAACAAACATGAACTAGCTTAGTATGCAGGAAGGCATGTATTGAAGATAACTTATAATGAATACAGACATCTAAAAGAAAGAGAAAGAGGGTTATTTACCCTCGAAAGATCCCATCGTCATCTCCATATATCTCGTTTGTTTAAATGTAGCAATGCAGTGAAAACACAATGGAAATGAAGCAGGTTAGTATGCAGGAAGGCATGTAATGAATATAACTTACCATGTAGGAAGGCACACAACATGTACATATAATAAACTAGGTGAACACATATACATACCATAAATGAAATACAAAACAACACAATATGAAATAATAGTACAAGCATGCACCTTTCTATATCCTCTTCAATTGATGTAGTGAAGACTTTCTCATTTTCTCCATCTATTTTGTTTGTTTGAATGTGGGAATGCAAAAAATACAATGAACATCAATGGAAGCTGGTATTCACCAAAGAACAAGAAATATGTACATACAGTAAAGCAGACTCAATGAAAAGTCTAGAATATAGGTAGAATCATGAACCTTTGCCCTTCTCTATCCATGGATGTAAACGCGTAATTTTTTTTCCCTGCCCAAAATATATTACAAGGCACAAAATATCACGTAATTGCATGGTTGTAGCTAAACGATTTCTGTTTTTTCATGGAAATTTATTCAGATATGCTTCCACCGATGGAAATACATGTTCTTTATCCTCTACACAGACTACTATGCCCACGCTACAAGTTTTCAGTTTTCCATGGCAAACTACCCAGATATGCTTCTAGACAACCAAATATAAACTTGCAGAATCTTTGTTGCACATATCATATCTCAAGCACAGCACAAATTGTATCATGCGCACACCAGTCTATGTAGAGGGTAAAGAACATGTAATGTCATATCATCACATCTGACCATACATGGTTTATAAATGTATCCTGCATATTCTTTATTCCAACAAAAAAACAACGGATATTTCATTTTCACATGTAATCCTCGAACAATTTTGCATGGAACTATTTTCTTTCATGGCAGCACTGAAGCACCAACAAAATATCACAAAATAATAGATATCAACCCCAGCAGATAGGGAAAATAACACAACCGGATGTCGACTCGTGGGTGCAGGAGATGAACACTGTAAAGCACCCCCCAAAAAAATAATAATCCAAAAAATAAAAGAAAAAATAAAATCTCCAACCACCACCACTCGACCCCAACCCTGCAAGGTTGAATAAAAAAAAAAACCAGTAAGCACCAAACCAGTGTGAAAGCACGAACATGCTGAACTGCACCCCCAGGGCCCCAAAGTGCAAACCCGAGCCAAACAAACAAAACCAAGAACCCACGAACCAATGAAATAGCAAGAACCTCAGAGCCAGTAAACAACATATGTATCTCCAACGATTACGAAACTGCACCCCGAGCACATAAGGAACCAGAAACATATGAGGAGCATACCACTACAAATAAACAAACATTCTTACTTGCAAATTGCAAACATTGAACAACAAATAAGGAATACAAAATGAAACTATGGCATCGAAACTTACCTTGAAATGATGAAATGCAGAAGCCCAGGTCGAATCGAGAACGAAACAACAACAACTAGCAATCGACAAACTAGCGAAGAAGAAGCACTCACTGAACTAGTAAACAATGTATGCAGCTTCAACTAGTATGAAATTGCATTGCAAAGGAAGAAGAAGGATGAAACATACAATGGATATTGAACTAGTGGTGGACAAACAAGACTCTGCAAATTCATTGTAACTGTATAGAAAATTTCAATGAAAAATGTACTCCAAGAACCGTATTTACATAAACATTTAAGGTTGTCAGGTTGTCTAAGGACCTCGCGGTATGTAAACATTTAAGCTATTAGGGATGTTGGAGGACGTCGCGTCATGTCAACATTTAAGCTGTTAGGCCTATTGAGGCATCTCGGAATAAGTGTCAATACATTTCAACAAAAATACATCCGGCAAAGACACTATAAACTTTGGAATTATCAATCACTATAAAGCTTGGATATCAAAAAACTTCAATATGCTTAGTACATATCAAAACTTATGAATATATTCAGCTAGAAGAAAATGATAATACAAAAATTCGAACTAATGCTAGCATTAATCCACCTTCAAGCAATATAGAGGAAAAATATATGATTAAAAACGACTGTATACGGGAAAAAGTTTGGATATGTTTCCATATAAAACATTGGGAATAACGAAGCCGACAATAAGACCTCCAATCTCTTATCGAATCAGATCAGTACATATATGGTACTTTTTATTATATAAAAATATATGCTTTTAATTCCATAGCTCCAACAATAGGTATTGTGCAAATATTTTGAGTAAAAGGACAAACTAATATCTAGTCAACGAATTATCGATCTCTATAGTCCCTCTATGCCTACGACAGGGACTAATAATTACCTTCAAATGCTAGAAGACTAACGCTAAAAGGTCCTAAGCTATGTATCTTTGAAGGACAATAACTTCTTCATACAAACTTCGATCAAGAAATACTTTTTTGTAGTGCGAATAAAATGGAAACAAATTTCAACGAGTGATTTCAAATCCAAATTTGGTGTAAAATTCAAGGTGTCCATAATCGATAAAATAAAATGCACCTAATTAGTGAGAAAGTCCAATTGCACATTTTCATGGCTATGGTTGTCAGAATTGATTTTTTAACATTATGTTGAATTCACAATGCATGAAAACTTACAAATGTTCTGTCCTCGAGGTTAAATTGTCATAATTGGTAGAGAGTGAATAATGCACAAAATAAATTTTTAATGAAAGTCCAAGTTATGTTTAAAACATTTTTTACCCAAATTAAATTTTGTTTGCTCATCTAGCATATTTGTTCTATAATCTTTGAAGACACTAACTAACATTAGCATGAGTCATCAACATTTGAAATATTTTAATTTGTGAAAAAGATCAATTGTCGTTTGAAACTTCTAATACCAAACACTTGACAAAGTTGTTTGTTATGAACCAAACTCCAAAAATAGCATAAAAATAGAAGGAATAAGCAACTCTATGCCTTAATAATAATAAATAGTCAAATAATAGTAATCCACTCCGAGGGGGAAACCTCCTTTTACAATATATCCAATGCACAAGATAAGGTGCCTATACAAATGAATTTCCTTTATTATAAATATGAGATAAAGTGAGCATGATGTAACCTACCATTAAGTTGATTTAACCATAACTAGTAAATCAATAATAAACAAGTGTTAGGGCCTTAACATAGGCTCTCTATTTTAAAAAGTCGTTTTCTATCTATTCTACATTTTGGCTTTTTTTTTGTCGGAATCCAACAACATAAATATGCACGAAATCACTTTTTTATGTTGTTTAAAATCCATTTTTGAATGCAGAAATGGATTCAACATGCTAAAAAACCCTTGGGGCACTTGGATTATATAGAAATAATCACTCAAATCTTCGTATCTAACAATTTCTCACCGGATTTTGGGAAAATATCCTTGAAAAATATCGTCGGAGAATGGACAAAACGTAGAATGTTTAGACTACAGATTTAAAAAAAACTTTTCCTTCAAAGCTTGTAATTGAGAGTGTTTTGTAATGAACTGTGCATTTTCCCATGGAGATTCTTTTAGAATTATATTATTCCACTTGATTAGGTACTCCATAATGGTTCTATTTCGAAGAGATATAAAACGTCAATCTATCACTTTTTCTAGTTCAAGAATCCACCTCCCTTCTTCATTTAAATTTGGAAGTTTTCTTTGCATTGGCATAGTTTGTCCCAAAAATCTTTTAGGCAAGATACATGAAAAACATTATGAATGTGAGAATAATTCAAATCTAACTCATATGATACTTGTCCAATCTTATGAATAATCTTGTAGGGTCCATAAAATTTTGGAGATAATTTCTGATTCTTTTTTTGTTTGAGAGTAGATTGTTTATAAGGTTGTAGTCTCAAAAATACCCAATCACCCTCCTCAAATTGTCTTTCACTTCAATGTTGATCTTCTTACCTCTTTACCCTATTTTGTGCCATTTGAAGGTTTTCCTTAAGAATTGTCAAAGTTTCTTTAATTTTCTCCATATCTGACTCTATTTCCTATAGTTTGTACTAGTCCTGTAAAATGTATGAGATACTAGGAGCCCAATATCCATAAAAGAATTCAAATGGGGACATCTTAGTAGATGTGTGATAAGTGGTATTATACCACCATTTTTTAGAGGAAGCCACTTCACCCATTGTGATTTCTTGTTTGAAAAATAACAACATAGATATCCCTCTAAACATTTTGATCCAAATTATATTGAGAATGAAATGAGATACAAACGAAAATATAGCAGAGAATACATAAATACAATGAAATGAATAACATAATCTTGTAGAACACAAATTGGCTAGAATGGTGGTAGGTTATCTCTTAAGAGAAAGAGATGTCAACTACACTAATTAACAATAAGCATTACATCACACTCTATTGCATTCCCAAAGGACATCCTTCACCTTGATTATATATGAGAGAGTGAGAGAAGAATAATTCCCATGATGTGTGTGAGATAAATTGGTTTAGTTTTACAAAATTCCACAGGCATGTAAACCACTAGGACTTCCTGGGAGGTCACCCATTCTAGTACTACTCTATCCCAAGCATGCTTAACTATAGAGTTCTAATGGGATCCAATGCATTAACGCTATAGGCATGCACATAAGACCACTAGGTAATCATTACATGATGGTTGTAATTAACAAATGGAGATACCATTACATTACATTCCCCATCAAAAGGGTGAATATCATGGTTTATCAAAACCGCATGCTAAAAAACATTGATTCAGTGGAAAAGGTGGATGGCCACTGAGATCCACCTAGATCATATTTGTTAAATATTTCTGTTTGACCATCTGTTTGTGGATGATATGCTAAACTCGTAGCTAGTATCGTTTCAAGTTATCTTCCATAATTATTCCAAAACTTTCCTGTAAATTTTGGATCTTTGTCACTTACTATTACTTTAGGAAATCCATGAAGTCTATGAATTTCCTTCATGAACACTTTTTCCACTTGACTTGTCGTATATGTACTTTGAATTCCACAAAAATGTGCATATTTTGTGAGTCTATCCACGACCACAAAAATGGCATCCTTACCTTCTAATTTCGGTAAACTTGTAATGAAATCCATTGATATCTCTTCCCATATTTGATTAGGTAAGTGTAAAGGCCAAAGTAATCCTTGAGTTTTCACTATGTCTCCTTTATTTTTTTGGCAAATATGACATTCTCTTACAAATTTTTGAATATCGTTCTCCATTCCTTCAAATATATATATTTTTATCCTTTGATATGTTTTAAGGAACCTTGCATTTCCTACCATCCAAGATCCATGAGACTCCCTTAACATTTGTTTCTTCAAATTTGATTGAGGGAATAAAAATATTCTACCCTTATACCAAGGCATATCTATCTTCCACTCCTAATGTTCCATAGAGTTCATCCCTTCATTTATACATTGTATTTTATGTCTAGTACTATTGTCATTTTTCCATTCATGGTGAGCTTCTTCCAACCATGTAGGAATGGAAGATGTCATGGAATATAAACTCGAGGATTCTTCTATTTGAGAAAGGGAATGTGCTACCACATTGTCCTTTCCTTTTTTGCAGATTACTTTGAAATCAAATCCTTGAATTTTTTCTACCCATTTTTGTGCTCTTTCGTGACAATCTTTGTTGTATAAATTACTTTAGGCTATCGTGGTCTATTTTGAATTTAAAATTCCTCCAAATGTGATATTCTTACCATTTTTTTATTGCATGTAAAATTGATGCCATTTCTTTTCCATATATAGGTTTCACCAAGTCTTTTCCCTTGAATTGTGTACTTTCAAAAGCCAACGGTCTCCCTTATTGCATCAATATTGCTCCAATTCATTGTCCTGATGCATCATGTTCAACTATGAATGTTTTACCAAAATCATGTGTTGTCAAGACTGGTGTAGAAGACATGGCATCCTTTAAGAGTGAGAATGCCTAGGTAGATTCTTCATTCCATACAAATGATTTTTCCTTCAAGAGAGATGTGAGTGGGCCTACAATGCGTGCATAATTCTTAAAAAATTCATGATAATATCCTGTAAGACCCAAAAATCCTCTGAGACTCTTGATGTTCTTAGGAATATGCCATTTTGTAATAACTTGGATTTTTTGAGGGTTCACCTTAACCTTGTCCCTTGAAACAATATGAACCAAATACTCTACTTTTTGTTTCGCAAAAACACATTTGGATTTTTTTGCATACAATTGATTTTTCTCGAGAATTTGTAGGACTTTATACACATGCTTAATGTGGTATTCCCATGATTTGGTATAGATAAGTATATCATTAAAGAAAACAAACACAACATTTCCGAGTTGGGATCAATTTTTTTGGTTAACAAGGATTTGAAAAGTAGAAGGAGAATTAGTCAACCCAAAAGGCATGACCAAGAACTCATAGTGCCCTTAGAATAAATTTTAGAACACATTAAAGGTACTATGATGCTTGATTCTTTGTAATTGACCGAAGTAGTGTTTTCCCCAAACTTTTCCATATTGTGTTTCTAATTCTCTTGTAAATAACGTCCAAGTATAATAATAAGAATGGGGCTTCCCTTTAACTACCCATTGGTACCATTGATAGGATTTTGTATAAAAGTACAAGGTTTCTATGAAAATACTTTTCTTATCATCCATAATATTATGCAATTCAAATAATTTCTCTATTTGGTTCACCCATGTAAACACTTTTTTTCCATCAATCTTCTTTAATTCAACCTTGGGAAAGTTGACACCCTTAGGAACCATCCATAATTAACTCTACTATTAGAGTTAAATCCACTTGAAAAATGCTTAGCATTGGAAGGTTGTTCAACATTAATACTACCTTTATTTCATGAGTCTCTTCAGTCACAATGTTGCTTTTAGGAAGCCTCCCATCTAGGGCTTGTTTGATCTTGGCCACCAACTTCTGTTCCATCTTTTCATATATCTTCTTTTCCATCTGTTCCTTAATTTCATCCATCTTATTTTCCATTTGTTCCATATTTTCATCCATATTTTGTATGTCTTTGTGTGTTTACCAAATCATTACTTTTTATTGACTTAACACTCAATTCAGTAAGTTGGTCCTCTAATTTGGATACTGTGTTATGTATCTCTTCATTTTCTTCATGAGTCATGGATGTGATTTCTGGAGGTTTAATTGGTGATGCAATTTTTGTAAAACCCTTATCCATATGGGATAAAAATTATAGCACTCCGTTTTTTCTCTTTATTACAAATTGTGAATCAACAAAAATAGATCTTCCAGTCAAAATTTATGCCAATTGTAAGTTGTGTACCTTTAAACCCTAATTTTGAGATTGTCTTTCTAGCAAACCTTTGTCATAATGTATCTATGAATTTTTGAACCTTTTGAGTATTACATTTTGGGTTGTAGTACTATGCTATGTTTTTTCTACAATTCCATAGGTCTAACCAAAATTTGATGTGCCAAGTGAAATTTATGGTAACTTTCCCAAAACTTGATGATTCTTGGCTCTTTCCAGATGGAAAATTTGTATGGAATTCCATGTGTCCAATAATTTAGATATGATTTTAAAATTTCCTCTTGAAATACCATGTTTTATCTTCTTTCTATAGGAATTGTTGGCACTCAATTTTGAATTTCCAAGCTTAATATATGTCACTTCTATCAAGAACACTTGTTTGAGACTAGTTTTAAGACTAATAAAATAGCCCTGTTTTCCATAGCCTTTATTTACAAAATTATAGCATATTATAAACCAAAATTTATACCAAAAGTACTTGGATATGTCTTCTCATATGATTGCAAAATTAATAGTCTAGAACTTGTTGTTTTTAAGTTTCTGTGGTGAGGAGTTTCGCATGTGTTGTTCGGATAATCCACAGTTGGTGTCGTTTCGTCGTCGACGTTTCGAATCCAAATCAGGATTCATCATCAGGACTAATCGTCAAGTTAGAGCTAGCTGATTGTCGTCAATTAATACTATAAATGCAGGACAATTAAAAGTTATTTAATTGAGTCGGTTGTCTTAATTTCAGAATATAATTTAATAAATGAGACTTGATATTAATTAAGGAGACTTAAATATGGGGTTTTGCAAATAATAGTTAGTGTGTATAAGTATAAAAACTAGGTTATATGAGGCTTTACATTATTTGTTTAGGGTTTTAGGTAATTTGTTAGGTTTTACTCTTACTTAGTTATTTAATAGTGTTGGTATATAAGTAGTGGTTTGCTTTTAATTATTTATTTGTTTTTAGGGTTTAGTTAATTAGGTTTTACTTTTAATTAATTATTTAGTAGTGTTAGTGTAAATGTAGTGGGGTTATTTGTGGTTTAGGATCTTAATAACATATGATAACATATGTGTATTAATATTGAGGATTACTCAATTAGGTTTTTATTTTATTTAAGCACTCGGTTTTAGTTATATTTAGTTAATGGAATTGATAGTGTTATAATATAAATTTGTAGTAATAATATCTAGTGAGGGTATTCGGGTTAAAAGGATTAGGGTTTAAATTAATAAAGTGTATAGAGACATGTTTTAAATTAGAATTTTTAAGTTACTAGTGAATTCTAGGTTTCCTTACTTCCCCCAAAACAATTTATAGAAAAAATTCCAAGACGAGTCGTTTGAGATTAATTTTAGGACTAGTAAAAGAACCTAACTTCCATAAGCTATATATTAGAAAGTAAAATGACTAAAAAAATAAAATTTTTACCACAAGTAATTTGGTACGTCTCCACAGGATCTTGAAACTTTCACATTCTTAAACTTCGTTGGAAAAAAGTTATAACAAAAATTCCAAGATGGCTTGTTTGAAGGAGAAAATCCTTAGGATCATAGGATCTTATACCGAATTTTATGAACAAAACTCCAAAATAGCATAAAATTTTAAGGAAGAAGTAACTCCATGCCTTAATAATGATAAAGAGTCAATTAATAGTAATCCACTTAGAGGGGGAAACCTCCTTTTACAATATATCCAATGCACAAGATAATATGCATATACAAATGAATTTCCTTTATTATAAATAGGAGATAAAGTGAGAATGATGTAATGTACCACTAAGACAACCTAATACTAACTGATAAACCAATAATAAATGAGTATTAGGGCCTTATAATTGTTGATTCTCCTTGAAACAAAAATTTGAGTCAGATAGAGATACAAACTAACTTTAGTGATTTTAGATAAAGTTACACATAATATTACACAAGTTAGAGTCAATTAAATGTAGCAACTGTGACCTCAAAACTCAAATGCATTCTATGCAACAAATACAGGAAAGAAAAATTGCGAGACAAATAAAAAATATGATAATGCAATTGAAACATACAATCACGGTTGGCATTAAAACTTGAAAATCAAACTTGCATTAGTAAATGTTAATCCTAATCGGTGACAAAAAATCATTGATCAAATTCAAGAGATTGAGGTCCCAGGAATCAACACCTAGATGAGAAAGCTTGATTTAAAAGTTTAAAAGGGGGTTCTCAAGTTAGTTGACTTGGGCCATGTTGGGGCCTCAAAAAATGGCAACAAACTGAGTCAAGACATAAATCTCTGAAATGCACTGTCAAATTGCTGAGGTAACTAAGGAGGATGTTGGTTGTGGAGCCTGATTATCTTCCTGATTCAAAGGTCTTTGTTTTTAGTCATGTTTATACCCCATGAATACTGTACACCCCTCCACACAAGGGGGTTGTAGGGGGGTCTGGAGGCGAAGCCCCTGAAGGAAAAATTGCCTTGTAAAATATTGTAATTTCATAGTCAATATGGACTGTTCATTATAAGGTGGCATATATGAAGGTAGAAGTTATTTTAGAGATTTTTTTCCCTAGAAGGAAACCCTCTTTTATGAGGGAATTTTATTGCGGCTGTGTATGTGTGTGATTATTGTATTATGAGAGAGGATACTATGAGAGATAGAAGAGGAAGTTACAATGGATGTGTTGTAGGTTGTATCCCTTCATTTTGTTGGATAATAAAAAGGAAGGAACTTGAAATCTATCTAGTGGGCGTAGCCCACACTGGGTGAACCACGTATATCTGTGTCTCTATTGTATTGTGTATCTTATATGTTTTATTTCCACATTTGTCCTATTATTTTTCTCTGAGATCCTATTTTTATAACAAATGGTATCAAAGTGAAAGGTAAATTGTAGGAAAGAAAGAGGGATCCTGGTTCGAGTGGGAGCAATGGTGGAAGATGGAAAGTTTAGGGTCGAGAAATTTAATGGCCAAAAATACCAATTATGGAAGATGTAGATGGAAGATTATTTATATCAGAAGGATCTATTCCTACCATTAGGCGGAATAACAAAGAAGTCAATGACCATGAAGGATGAAGAATGGGATGTTCTTGACATAAAGGCACTAGGAACGATATGGTTGAGCCTGACAGCGTCGATGGCTTTCAATATTTCAAAAGAAAAGACAATGAAGGAGCTAATGGATGCATTGGATAAATTGTATGAAAAACCCTCGACATCCTATAAGGTATTTCTAATGAAGAGATTATTTAATATGAATATGTCAGAAGGTGGGTATGTTGCATATCATTTAAATGAATTTAATACGATTACTAATAAACTAAGTTATGTAAAAGTGGACTTTGATGATGAGGTCAGGGCTCTTCTAATATTGTGCTCATTGCTAGAAAGATGGAATGGCTTGGTCATGACTATAAGTAACTCTGTCTCTAGGTCAAACACTTTAAATTTTGATGATGTTGTTGGTGTTATCCTTAGCGAGGAAATGCGATGGAAAAGCAAAGGTGAGACATCAGGTAATGTGTTGACTGTGGAGAATAGGGGAAGACAAAAGGATAGAGGAAAGGTCTCAGGGAACCTTGGGAATTCTAGGAAGGGCAGATCCAAATCCAGACTAGGAAATATAGAGTCTTGGAATTGTGGGAAGAAAGGACATGTGAAGAAAGACTATAGAGCTCCAAAGAAACAAAGAGATGGACAACAAGAGAAAAATCGAGAAGCAAATTTAATAGGCGATGTGTTACAAGATGCTTTGATTCTTTATGTAGATAATATTTCTAAGTCTTGGGTAGTATATTCAAGGGATTCATTTCATGCCACACCTCATAGGAAACATTTTCTAGATTAGGTTCATTTGGGTGATGATGCACCATGAAAAATTGTTGGAATGGGTAAGGTACAAATAAATCAAAAGAATGGAAACTGATGGTTATTGAAAGAGGTAATACATGTACTATATCTAAGGAAAAGTCTAATTTCAATAGGGCAATTGGAAAGTGAAGACTGTATATCTATATTTAGAGATAAGGCATGGAAGGTCACCAAAGGATCTCTGGTGATAGAAAAGGGATAGACGGTAGGTACATTGTATTTATGTATTGATATTACTGATTCTTATATCTCTTTAGATTCTATAGGAGTGGACACAAAACTGTGACATCATAGGCTTGGACACATGAGTGAGAAGGGGATGCAGATACTTCACAAAAGAAATATGTTTCCAGATCTTAAACAAATTGATTTGGATTTCTGTGAGCATTGTGTTTATGGAAAACACAAGATAGTCAGATTTCTCAGAGTCGGAAAAGAAAAGAAGAGTGGAAGGTTACAGCTTGTGCATATAGATTTATGGGGACAAAATCATGTATCAACTCTTGGTGGATCTCATTATTATATTACTTTTATTGATGATGCAACTAGAAAAAAATTAGGTTTATTGCATTCGAGAAAATCTGATGTTTTTGATACTTTTAAGAAATGGACAGATTTAGTTGAGAATGAGACAGGAAAAATGTTAAAGTGTCTCAGATTAGACAATGGAGGTGAATATTGCAGCAAGGAGTTTGATGATTATTGTTCATACCATGGGATTCGTAGAGAGAAGAAAGTTCCAGGAACACCACAAGAAAATAGTGTGTCAGAAAGGATGAATACGACAATCATGGAGCCTGCAAGGAGTATGAGATTGAATGTTGGTTTGCCCTTACAGTTATGGGAAGATGTTGTAGATAATGTGGTTTACTTAATAAACAGAGGACCTTCAAGATCTTTGGATGGTGGAATTACAGAGGAGGCATGGATAGGTAAAAAGGTAAACTTTATTTTTTGAAGACTTTTGATTGTGAAACATTTTTGCATATTGATAAAGAAAATAGAACAAAGCTTGAGGAAAAATCCAAGAAGTGTACCTTTATTGGAGACGATGTTAATGACTTTGGTTATCACTTATGGGATTACAAAAATAAAAAAATCATTAGGATTAGAGATTTCATATTCAATGAGAAGGTCATGTACAAAGATCAGTTGCAGGGAAAGAAACATGAAAAAGAAAAACCAGAATACACAGTGCTTGATGATATCACTGAAAAAAAAATTCCAAAGGTGCCAGAAAATCAAAATGTACAACAAAAGGAGAAACAGGTACCTCAAACTCTTGCAAGTGTTGTTATAAGATCTACTGTGTTAAGTAGACCCCCTGAACGATACTCTCCTTCATTGTATTATTTATTATTGATTGATTATGTTGATCAAGAAAGTTATGAAGAGGCAATGCAGGTAGACACTAAAATGAAGTGGGAGCAAGGCATGAAAGAGGAAATGGATTCCTGGGTAAATAACCAGACTTGGGACTTGATTCAGTTGCGTGCAAAAAAAAAGAGCATTGCAGAATAAATGGGTTTACATGTTGAAGGAAGAATATGGAGGCAAAAAGTGGTACAAGGCTATACTTGTAAATGGGATTGCACAAAAGAAAGGTATAGATTTTGATGAAATACTTTCTCCTGTTGTTAAAATGAATTCAATTAGGACTATTTTAAGTCTTGTGGCAGTAGAATATTTGCATCTTGAACATTTAGATGTAAAAACAACTTTTCTCCATAGGGATTTGGAGGAAGATATTTATATGCAGCAACCACATGGGTATGAGGTCAAAGGAAATGAGAATTTGGTATGCAAGTTGAATAAGAGCTTGTATGGCCTAAAGGAAGATCCAAGGCAGTGGTGTTTCTAGTTTGACAGGTTTTTGACAAAACAACGTTATAGTAGATGTCATTCTTATCACTGTGTTTATTTTAAAAGGATAGAAATGGAATCTATATTATCTTGCTATTGTATGTAGATGACATGCTTGTTGTAGGGTATAATATGTAGGATATAAATTTTATCAAGAATAAATTAGCTAATTCATTTGCAATGAAGGATTTGGGTGCTATAAAGAAAATCCTTGGTATGAGAATAACAAGAGACAGGAAAAATTGCAAATTGACATTGTCTTGTGGTGAGTAAATAGAGAAGGTGTCGAAGAGGTTTAGAATGCATAATGAAAAACCAGTTAGTACACCTTTGGCCAGTCATTTCAAATTAACCAAGGAAATGTGTCCCAAGACACAGGAGGAGATAGACTACATGTCTAGGGTCCCTTATTCATAAACAGTTGGCAGTTTGATCTATGTGATGGTTTGAAAAAGACTAGATATTGCACATTCAATGAGAGTTTTGAGAAGGTATATGAAAAATCCAGGTAAAGAACATTGAGATGTAGTAAAGTGGATTCTCAAGTATTTGAGAGGTACTTCTACTCATGAATTATGTTTTGGAGGTTCAGAAACTGTTCTACATGGATATGTTGATTCAAATATGGAAGGTGATAAACATAGCAGGAGGAGCACCACAATATAGTATGTTTTTACTATAGGTGGAACAACAGTAAGTTGGATTTCAAAACTGCAAAAGGTTGTTTCAATTTCAACAATGGAAGGAAAGTATGTTGTTGCTACAAAGGCTAGTAAAGAAATGATTTGGTTACAGAGGTTTATGGATGAATTGGGAAAGAAGTAGGATAATAGAAGGTTGTACTATGATAGTGAGAGTGCCATTCATCTTGCAAATAACTTAGCCTTCCATTCAAAGACTAATCATATACAAATTAGGTACCATTTCATACTATCCATCTTGGAAGATGGACATTTGAAGTTGGAAAAGATACATACTAGACATAATCATGCAGACATGTTAACAAAGGGAGTAACTAGGAAGAAAATGAGTTCTTGCTCAGTTTTAGTTGACCTTCAAGCATGGAAGTGAATATGAGAAATTTTCTAGGTCCAAGGTGGATCATAGTTCAACAACAGTGGAGTTGTTGTGATCAGTCTCAAAGTGGGGGATTGTTGGTTGTGGAGCTTGATTATCTTCCTGATTCAGAGGTCTTTGTTTTCAGCTGTGTTTATACCCCATAAATATTGTACACCCCTCCATGCGGGGGGGGGGGGGGGGGGGGGGGGTNGAAGGAACTATTTCCTTGTAAAATATTGTAATTTCATAGTCAATATCAACTGTTTATTATAAGGTCACACATCTGACGGTAGAAGTTATTTTAGGGATTGTTTCCCTAGAAGGAAACCCTCTTTTATGAGGGAATTGTATTGCAATTGTGTATGTGTGTGATTATTGTATTATGAGAGAGGAGACCATGGGAGAAAGAAAAGGAATTTACAATGGGTGTGTTGTAGGTTGTATCCCTTCATTTTGTTGGATAATAAAAAAGAAGGACCTGGCAATTTCTCTGGTGGACGTAGCCCACACTGGGTGAACCATGTATATCTATGTCTATATTGTATTGTGTATCTTCTATGTTTTATTTCCACATTTGTTCTATTTTATTGCTCTGCAGTACTACTTTTCTAACATAGGAGACTTAATTTTACCCTAATAGATATATTATTCCTCATATTGGGTTCCATAGAGACTTTGTCTAGTGATAAAATCCTAGATAAACTTGATTCCTAAACTACGACAAATTACTAGATAGAGTGAAGGTTAATATTGATGGACTTTATTCTTTAAAATGTGATCCAATTTTCATGTAAAAACCATGATCACGAAGATAATTTCTGTCATGGTTTTCTAAGCGAGAAATCTTCTCAAATTCTCACAGTGTTTCTTCATTTACTGTGATAATCCATATCCCCAAAGGAGTCACCCCTAACATCACATACCTTGCTATGCTACTAGTAAACATCCATAGCCTTATTATAGATATCTGCATTACCCTAAAATAATATTTTTTCCTTTCCCATCCTTTCTTTTAAATTTTTTCTTTTAGCAATTCCTAGATGCAGGAAGTGGCAACACTTTCAAGCAGTAGGGGATGATACATGTTTTTGAGAATTGATTGGTCATGCATGGGTTATAAATATATCTCTTTAATGTTTTTTTAATATCTCGATGCCTAGTTTATCCCCTTCCACAAGATCAACTAATATTAGTGTGAGTGAATGGAACCCTTTCATACAACTAGTTCATTGGCTGATAGCTCAAGTATCATAGTCATTAGGGAGCTCAACCACTTAGAGAGTGATAGGTTCCACCATTGATCTGAGCATTTTCAAATGAACTTCAAAAGTTATGTTCATAGTCTATTCTTCCTTGATTATGGTGTAACAATGCATAATGAGCTTTCATGCCTTGCTAAGTTCACCAAAATATAACTTGGGATCCAATCAAGAATCATAGTTATTAAATGTTATATGATCAAAGAACAACAAATACAAACAATCTTTAGGAATTCAAAATAGTTCCAAAACTCAAAGTTAAACTTATATAAGAAAAGAAGGATGAAAAATCAACAATATTATTGAGAACCATTGATTTTTAGGCAAGAAAGGAATCTAAATCACAATCCATTCATCCCTAAAAAATAATATACAAACTATAACAAGAACATCATTCCAAAAACAAAATCAAGACATGTACAACATTTGCGGGAAAAAATGCATTAAATGAAATCAAATGTCAATGCAACTCTTGAGAAAAGGCTCATTTTTGTGAAATATTATGAAAGCATGCTTGTTTACCGAAACTTCAACAGTGGGATGAAATATTAGAGGTTTCAGTGCTTGTTGAAACTTTCAAATCTCATATAAGACCTCACTTTATTTTTTCATGCTCAACATATTTGCCTCCAAATCCAAATCCAATGTCAAATCTTGTGTTTTCTTGAGTCTCAATGGATTGGGTTTCGAGGATAAAGTGGGACATAATTATGATTCTTAACTACAAACATATCCATGTTTCTATCTTTAAAATATTACCTTATCCATACTATACTTATCTCTCTAAAGTTTAAGATCATCATCATTTTACCCCCGAGAGTGTGGTGCCAATTATGGAGAATTTTGATATGTAGTTTTAAGGTATTTCTTACAATTTATTTACCCATTTAAAACTCTGACCCTATTTTGACAAAATCATCTTGATGTAAAAATATAATGACATCTACTCAAATAAATCTTAGCCTCCATAAATTGAAATGCTGCAATTCATAATGACAATTGGGAATTCCTACACCACTCCTCTTAAGCAATTGGTTTTGCTTGGATATTGAAATGCACTTGCCAAGACATTTTCATTTTTGAATAAACATTTCATATGTGAAGGGGCATAATCAGAATAAAAATGAATAAGTTGTAATCGAATGAGAAATGTTTTTTGGGAAACTTCTCATCTCTCAACAAGATTAACCGATACATGATCGAGAAAAAGTGTATCAAAAAAATTGTCATCTAGATTCGTTTATTACTCTATATTCCTCTCCAAGGTAGGAAAAATTCTTATAGAACTCAAAGACTTTACTGAACTAGAGCTCATACCTATTTGGGAATTTCCTATCATGATTTACAACTTATCAATCTCTTGGTTGAGAGAAGCAAGTTAATAGACAAAATGGTACGACTTCTCTTCCAAAAGTTCACCGAATACTTTCTCTTTCATAAGCACTAATATCATATCAAAGGAAAGACTCAATCATATGAAATCATGGATAATTTAATATTTGGAATGGAAAATTTCAATAAGCAAAAACAAGGCCAATTGCTAGATTACTAACTAAACTATAAAAAAAAAATCCTAGCAGAGTCGATGCAATTACAAAAGTTAAATGTGTATGTCAAGAATGAAAAAAAGATTTATTTTCAAACTAATTTTTGAAAAGAAAACTATCTATACTGAATAAGTTAACTAAAAATGAAACTAATCTATGAACAAAAAACAAAATCTACTCTACACCCTACACTGACCACCAGTGAACATATGTCAAGTGAATTCATAGTGTCACTGTAACCATCCATGCAGATGGTTGATGCTTAGATTATATTTCACATGATGAGTGAACATATATTCATGTTTTAGGCTAGCATGTGGGAGAGAATAATTCATATTTGGTTCAAATTCATGAGTAGCTCTAAAAATCCATGACTTTTGTTTCACTTCATAAATGAGTTGAAATGTGACTTTGTCCATTATGAGATCAGATCAAATGCTTCTTCCTTCCTATCTAAGATAGTTTGGCCTATGAATTTTAATTCCATGCACATGTTAGGACTAAAATCACGCTCATGTCTGCAAGTAGTGATGGGCATTGACCTATTCATTTCCAAAGATTGCAATCTTTGGTTGTCTTTACCTTTTGATACACAGTGATTTAGATAACCCACAACAATATGCCTCTCTCATCTCCATGTAGTTTTGAGGTGTCTTTTGAGTATACCAATTTGGCATAGGTGTGAACATGATATTATGAGAGCATGTCATTAGAAGAGGCTCGCTTTGTTTGTCATGCATAATTGCATTTGAAAAAGGTGAGTTATCAAAGCCTTTGTTGAATGGATTGGAAAGAAATTTAGTTTCGATATCTATTAGCCCCATTTCCAATGATTCATTTATGTATCCTAAATTTGCAACTCCCTCACCTTCACTCTTAAAATATTCCTATGACTGATGCTTATCTAATAATCGTGTTTGCTCGAATTTTTCTTCACAAATATATATTTGTAGGAGAATGCATCTATCATACATATTCTATAATTGGCTCTCAATCTCTACCAATTCTATTTCAAGAGCTCTTTCTCCATTTTGAGTTGGATTCTTAAAGTTGAGGAAAGGGTATAGGGACAAAATAAACTAGGGTAAAGGTTCCTCTATGTCAGATTCTTGAAAATAATTTAGGTAACAATAAAAATCGTCTGAACTTGATGGGAGATTTGTATCTTAAGATTTCCTAAGCCCTTTTCTTGATTAATTTTTAGAGATTGGTTAATGAGTAAATACTCATTATTCTTTTGTTTGTAGCATAGTTACCTACTTGATGAAAATCTTCCAGAGATCTCATTGTTTAGAGGTTGCATTTAGTTGTTGTTTTTACCTCCATTTCGAAAAGTGGTGCTACAAGTAGCACCCTTTTTTTTAAGGTTAAAATTAACACATTTTGCAACCATGTCATTGAAAACCTCATAATGTTGCCAACAAAAATCTTAAAATCAATCCCCAAATTGAAAAGTGGCACCAATAATTTTTTTTTTCGAGGTTATAATTACAACTTCTTTGAAAGGATGGCTTGAACCACATGTAGTATTGCAACAAAAACTTAAAATCAACCCTAGAATTGGAAATTGGTGCTCTCAGTAGCACCTCACCCCCTTTTTTCGAGGTTAAAATTGCGACTTCTTTGAGACCCATGGCCTTGAAAATTGGCACCCTTACATAGAAAATTTTAAAATCAACCTATGGATCAGAAATAAATGCTACTTGTTGCACCACCCTCTTTCAATCCTCTTTTTTTTGGGCTAAAAATTGTAACATTTTTAAAAAATAGCTAAAAAGCTATGTGCTATTCAAACAAAATCATAAAAAAGAAAAACAAAACAAAAAAATGGAAAAAACAAATAAGAATAGAGAAAAAAAAAAGAAGGGAAAGCCCATTTTTTTTAAAATAACAAATGAACACTATTTTTTTAAATACATTAAAAAAGAAAGAAAATTTTGCCCCGCAACATATTTAAGAAAAAAACATGTTTGAAAGTAATTTTAGTTTTTTTTTAAAGTTTATAAAGAAATAAAAAATAAATAAAAATTAGAAAAAACAATAAAACAATAAAAAATAACTTACAAAAAAAATATTAAAATTAATAACAAAATGAGCCTTTAGAAAATAATAAAAAAATGAATTAAAAAAAATGATTTAGGGTTTGGGGGAGATTCCTGGAATCACCCCCACACCTAACAGCCCCTTGTTTCCCTCGAACCATGCCCCTTTCCCCTCTCCTATACCTCCTTCACCTTGTGCCCACCCCCCTTTCCCCTCTCCTATACCTCCTTCACCTTGTGCCCACCCCGTAAAGGAGTCATAGGTTGCTTCTTTAAGGGCTGGGTGTAGGGGTGGTAGGGGGATGAGGGACATAGGCTAGTGGGAAAATGAGGGGGTGTGAGGTGGGGGTTAATTGCTACTCCTTTAAGGGGTGGGAGTAGGGGGAGGTAAGGGCGAGAGGGGGCGATAGGTGGGAGGTGGATGGGGGACATAGGTTGGGGGAACATAGGTGTGTGTGTGGTGGGGTGGCGATTACCCCCCTACCCTAAATCACCTTTTGTTTTGTTATTATTTTTAATATATTTTTTACTTTTGTATTTTTAAATTTGTTTTATTTATTAATTTTTGTTTTCTTAAAGTTTTTATAATTCATTTTTTTTGTAAGCTATCCATTCATGCATCCTTCTATTACTGGAAACTCAGAAAATTACAAAATCTTGTGATTGGTCTGCCACTTGGGAAATGAGACAAACCACAAAAGAGCAATTTGTGTTGTCCCTTGCATTTTAAAAGTACAAAAAATAGTAAATGACACAGTTTGCATATTAAACTACAACTATAATTGTTTGAATGATGTGTAAAATGACCCTTAAATCTATTGAGAGGTGGGGAAAAATCCTCCAAACCTACATGATTTTTAAACCAAATTAAGAGCGGGAAAATCATGGAAAATCAAAGAGGTGGACCAGAGAATGCCTCCGAGGGAGGCACCAATGGTTGAGGATTCTCTTGGTCTTCTCCAACCTGGGCTTCGATCTTGTTGGCTATCCTGTCTAGCTTCAGGTCCATGTTCTGCAATTGAATTTGCACATTGTCTAGCTGTAAAAATATTTCTTAGTGAGCCTCATTTCGTTCCAAGAGAACCTTGCCCATGAGGGTCTTGAGAATCCAGTAGATGTACACAATTTTTGAATAGAGGGTAGCTTGAGCTCGGTAGGTTCCCCGATCTGGGATCCAACCACCAATATTTTTATCAAAAACCTCTTTTTGTATGAAGTGACGAAGCAACTGAGCATCATCCTTTGCTAATTCTAACTCAACATGGACCTTCGGAGGAGTGTGCACTTCATAAACCTTAGTCACTTGAGAAACACCAACTTGAGTTTGGCAAGCCAGAGAACCACCCTTGTGATTGTAGGCTCGTCGGTGTTGGCCTCCGCATGGCATTAGATATCTAATATAATAGCAAGGAACAATAGAGTGAGGGATGAGAACAATTTCAAGAGCGTTGTGGGTGACAATAGGGGTGTAGATGGGGATAAGGAGAGAGCTAAACCAGAGGAAGAAAAAGGGATAAACAATAAACCGGGTGACCATGCAGAGGTAAAAAATAGAAAACCTGAAGGGAGAGATGTCAAGAGGTTTCTAGGATGGTGCCGTGCGATACCATTACTGGTAATAATTGCAGAGGATTTCAGACCATTATCGCTTAGGTGGGGAAAATGATAACAGTGCAATGTATGGATGGGTGCACGCAAGTAAATAATCAGGTAGGTTGGGCATTAAGATGAGGGGACGTGGGTATGATCCACCGATGGTCATGGAACGTTGATGGGTTTCCACGTGGGGGTGGGGATTGAGGCCTCTTTCTTGTCATTAGTCACCTCCCTGTCACCTGATTCAGGTGAACTCATTTATTTTAATTTTTATTTTCAAATTTCCTTATAATTGTTTTTTTAAATAAGTTTTAAATAATTTTTTAAAAATTTTTTGTTTAGCAATTTTTGTTTTAAAAATATTTAAAAAGGCTAGGGGATATGCTTTTTTCTCTTCTCTTTTTTTTTTTCTCTTTTTTCTCGTTATTATTATTTTTTAAATTTCAAATGTATTTTTAAAAAAGGTTAACTTTTTAATATTATGAAAACACTTTTTTTTTTCATTTTTGTTTTTTTCTCTGTTTTTATTTGTTTTTTTCCATTTTTTTTTTAATGATTTTGTTTGCAATAATGTAGGGATTTTAGGCCATTGCTTAAAAATGTTGTAATTTTAAACCCAAAACAAGAGGGGGTTTCTACCCGTAGAACCTCTTTCCAATTTGAGATTAGATCTTGAAATTTTAGATGTAAGGGTACCTGCTATCAAGGCCATGGGTGTCAAATAATTTGTAGTTTTGACCCATCCAAAAAGAGTGGGGTGTTATTGGGAGCACCAATTTTCAATTTTTCGACACTTCCACGAGTCTTATCAATTGCATGATTGCAGACATATTTATATTTTACCATTATTATATGTGTTCAATCTTAAAAACATGATTTGGCCATTCTCAAGTTGAAAATTACTCTATTTAATATTTTCAAGCTTAGATGTTGTTACTTACAATTAGATAATAAAGTTTGTTGTCTGATATTTAACTACTAGGTTTGACTTGTAATTGAAGCTCAAAGTATTAGATTTAAGGTTCAACTTATTTTTGACATAAGAAGTTATAGCTAGTGAGGATCTACTATCCCTTGCAGTTACAGAGAAAACTTTCGGTTACATGCATAGACTACATCTGAACTTAATTTCTTTAAATATTGGTAATGTGGATTATGCATGCAATTTTAACACTAAGTTGAATATTTCCTGTATGCATATCATAGATGCTAGTAAATATTGATCGTTGGAATGTGCTTGGGTGATTCTTATTGTCGGA
>JASDQU010435989.1:24477-37530 GCA_032191745.1 Picea mariana
CCAAAACTTTTTCCACTTGATGCTCAAGAAAGAGCTATGATACCACTTGTAGTGTAATTAACCCCAAAACTTCAAAGAAATCACATATAATGTAGTGCAAAACCCAAGAAATCAATAGAAAACATAGATAAACCCTAAGAAATATCTCTTTGATAATTGAAATAGCGAGTTATATGCACTTGTCTCTTCAAGGGGGAAACCTCCAAGAGCAATGATCCAAATATAATAACAATTCTTGACATAACATTACATAACCTTCTTCTCAATATATAGCTATCCATAGAGAATCTTAACTACCTATGGGCTTCTTATAATGAGGGTCGACTAACTAATTTGGGCCTTATTAATAAAAACGACCATTTTCACAATATTAACTAGCGATTTAATGGGCATTATTCAAGGAAGGTGGAATTATACATTAATAAAGTATTATGTAAGGGGGTTAGGTTAGGACCCTAACAAAATTGATGTAGGAGTATACAAACTATGATGATTGGGAATTTGGGTTGTGTGAGAGGAATAGAGCTAGCCATAGTTCAATTCRTCCTTGTGGACTCATAGCCTAATCTCAGAGGTGGTCTTATTTCAAAAATAATACAATAAAAAGAGGTCCTATGCAGGTTGGGTGAAACATCCTACATCTACAACTAGTTGGTGTCTTATTCCCATAAAGATAAGTGCTATGRTTTATTGAATTTATGTTGAGCTAGTGTGGTGTATGARTTCGGGTTGTTGGCTAATCCGGGTCAATGGATTAGGGGTTTGGATGCCCCAAGATCCTTTATTTGTATTATATTGTAAACAGTGAATATGATGAATAGAAGATTAGAGGTGCAACTCTAAACAAGTTGTTGGTTTTCTTGGTTTGGGTTTCCTGGGTAAAAATCTTTGTTTAATGTGTGTGTGTGTGCCATTGTATCTTTTATGTTTTATTAAGAATATGTTTGTGGTAATTAATTATACAAGGTTAAAATTTACATTTGGTATCAGAGCAATTATTGGCTTTATGGGATGCTTTAGGGGACATTAGAAATTTGATTTATGTAAGCAAAATGGATGATAGGGGTAATAACAATGTTTGAAAAATAAATATGTAGGATGGTTCAAGGAGAAATGGTGTTGTTGAAGGGTGTTCATATTGGAACTTTGTATAAGCTGTAGGGAAGCACTATTAGTGATGGGTGTAATAGTTCCATTGTTATTAAGATTGGAGTTGAAGAAGGAAAAAATCCTATAGTTTATGGAGAAAAGGTTATGTTGTGGCATCAAAGACCGGGTCGTATCGGAGAGAATGGATATAAACTACTACATGGTAAAGGTATGGTTGAAGGTGTGTCTAACTTATCTCTGGATTTTTATTTCTATGAACATTGTGTATATGGGAAGCACAATCAAGTAAGATTCCCCTCTTGTGCAACGAGGGTAGAGGGAATTTTACAGTTGGTGCATAGTGATGTGTTTAGACCTATGTCAGTTCCATAACTGGGAAAATATGTGTATTATGTCTCATTTATGGATGACTTCTTGAGGAATACTTGGATATATTTCGTTAGGAATAAATCTAAAGTCTTTGACAGGTTTAAATATTTTAAGGCTCTTGTGGAGAATCAGATAGAGAAAAGAATTAAGGTGTTGAGGACGGATAATGGTGGAGAATTTTGCGGAAATGAAATCGAATAATTTTGTAAGAAGAATGATATAGAAAGGCAAAAGACTACTCCATATACACCTTAGCATAATGGAATTGCAGAAATGATGAATAGGACGTTGATGGAAAAAACAAGATGCATGCTCAGTGGTGCTGGGTTAGGAAATGAATTATGGGCAAATATAGTGGGTATTGCATGTTACATGCTCAATCGATCACCCTCATCAGTGCTAGATGACAAGACTCCACATGGGGTATGGACTGGTAAGAAACCCTCTCTCACACATCTCAGGGTATTTAGTTGTCAGGCCTATGTTCACGTTCCAAAGGAAAACGAGAGTAAGCTAGATAAAAAGGTTGAAAAGTGTATCTTTATTGGGTATAAAGATGGTCTGAAAGGTTATAAGCTTTGGAACCCATAAACTAAGAAGGTAGTGTATAGTCGAAAAGTGGTAGTTAGAGAAATCGTAGATGTTATCAAACAAGAAGTGCTACCAAGGATGGAATTACAAGAGAAAATAGAGTTTGAGTTGAAGGATGATGAATTGGAATCTTCAGAAGAACATGAATCAAAAGAAGAAGATCTTCATACTCTAGTATTGACGAGATTGGTTCAGGAAAGAAGACAACCAGAAAGGTATAATCCACTTGATTTCCATTTAAATATTGTTTTGTCTATTATTGATGATGATCCTAGAACTGTCAGGGAGGTAGTGGATTCAAAGGATGGAAAACTCTAGAAAAAAACCATGGTTGAAGAAATGGAAGCTTTGGATAAGAATGAGGCTTGGGATCTAATGGAGTTGTTCACTGGAAGAAATCCCATTGGCAATAAATGGGTGTTTAAAAATAATCTAAATGCAGAAGGAAAAGTGGAGAAATACAAAGCTTAGTTAGTAGAAAAAGGTTATTTCTAGGTTGAGGGAATTGACTTAGGTGAGATTTTTTCTCATGTTGCCAAGTTACTTTATCTTATATGTGTTTTATCTGTCGTCGTTGTGTTTTATTGTGAAGTAGAACAGATGGATGTGAAGACAACATTCCTACATGGGGATTTGGAAGAATAAATCTACATGAAACAACCAAAGGGCTTTGTTGTGAAGAGAAAGAAGGAGCTAGTATGCAATTTGAAAAAGTCCTTGTGTGGGTTAAAGTAATCACCAAGGACGTGGTATCAAAATTTTGATACTTATATGTTGGGACTTGGCTTCACAAGGAGAAAAACAATTCACTGTGTATATTTCAAATTAATTCGTGATCATGTTATTTATTTGGTCTTGTATGTGGATGATATATTGTTGATAGGAAACAAGAAGGAGATTATTTAGGATGTGAAAACTCAGTTGTCCTCTAAATTTGACATGAAGGATATAGGTGCTGCAATTTTCATTTTGTGCATGGAAATTAAAAGAGATCAGGCAAAAATGAAACTCTAGTTAAATCAAAGGAAATATGTCGAGATAATATTGCAGAGGTTTAATATGTCAAGATTCCTATTCTTGTAGGTGTAAAGTTATCAATAGAGCAGTGTCCCAATACACAGGAAGAGGAAGAGGACATGTCTCGCGTTTCATATGTGAGTGTAGCTGGAATTTTTTTGTACGCAATGGTTTATACTAGAACGTACGTTGCACATGGAGTGGGAGTTTTGAGCAGGAATATGTCAAAACCAAGGTAGGAGCATTGGATAGTAGTAAATAGGGTTTTCAAGTATTTTTGTGGCACTACCAGTTATGGATTGTGTTACCAAAGAATACAAGGATTGGACAGAGTGTTGGTGTTGGATAGGAAGTTTTGGGTGCAATATTGGGAGAAAATCCTAAGTATAAAAAAAGTGCGTAGAGAAAGGAAAGTAGCGCACAACTAAGACAAATTCCACATGAAATTCCACAGAATGAAGAATGTGTGCAGAAGGACGAAAGTGTGCAAAAGGAAGAAAGTGCGTAGGAGGAAGATAGCGCGCAGACAAAAGAATAAAGCAAGAGAACGAGATAACRAATCATGAAAGCAAGAAAACAACACATTCCAGAAATAGAAGAACAGTAGAAAAGTTGCATGAAGAGTGAAAAGCAAAAGAAAGCAAACAATGAGTTAACTGAGCTGGCCATGCCATGCATTGTAATGGGATATTTTTGGGATAAATAGTCAAGGGTTTTAATCTCTATATTTTGGGGTATAAATATGTAACGAGTTGGGATATTAGGAGAAAGGAGAGGCTTAGAGGAGTAGAGAAAGATTATGCAAGAGTCGTGAATGTAATAGTCAGTTGGTAAGACAACAGATGAATAAAGAGAGAGTTTAGAGATGATATTGTGTTTTGTGTTATTTACTTATCTATGTGTGGTTATGAATGATGTTTTTATGCTTCATAGACTAAAATTAGTTTATGAATTACGTATGGTGCAATATTCGTGACTGTGACTGTGAAGAATCTTCGTAATAATCGGGAATATGTTAAGCAGAGGAATCTGAATCATAGAAAGTAATACTAATAAGGAAGAATGAATCTGTCGTCTGTCTCCCTTTCCCTTACTACTGCAGAAACCTGGTTCTTGTAGTCCCAATAGATACCTCGGGTGAGATTTCATATGCGCAAATAGGTGATGCCAAAAGGGTCGGTGTCTGGTGGGTTTGTTGATCATAGGTAAACCAAACCTTGGGTCTTACAACCCGTGTGCAGAAGATCAAAACCAACAAATGATTTTGTTGTGAGAACCGAGAAATTGCGATTAAGAGAATGTTTTGGAGGCTGACTAAGAAGGAGATAATGGACTGGTTAGAACAAAAATAACAAGAATTTGTGTGACAATAGAAAATGAACTCTCGAACGAGTGACAAGCAATGCATGAAAAGGTATGTGTTCATGGATCTACATGAATTTTTCTTTGGCGAATTTCCAAAAATTCTAGCCATAGTGGTCAAAGAGGTAGAGGTCACTAAGGGTACCTCTCAACCCTTCATTTGAACATGGAAGAACATGTAATAAGCCCGAGTGGCTTGGGAGGAGCCATAGGTGAGTGTTGGGGGCTTGTTGGACATGCAGTTTTGGATGCAATATTGGGAGAAAAATCTAAGTATAACGAAAGTGCGCAGATGAAGGAAAGTGGTGTGCAACTAAGATACATTCCATAGGAAAGTGAGTAGAAGGAAGAAAGTGCGTAGAAGGAAGAAAGTGCGTAGGAGGAAGTCAACGCATAGACAGAAGAGTAAAGCAAGAGAGTGAGAGAATACAGTGTGAAAGCAAGCAAACAACACATTCTAGAAATATAAGGACAGTAGAAAAGATGCATGAAGAGCGAAAAGCAAAAGAAAGAAAACAACAAGTTAACTGAGTTGGCCATGCCATATGTTGTAATGGGCTATTTTTGGGATAAATAGTCAAGGGTTTTAAGCCCTAGATTTTTGGTTATAAATATTTAATGGGTTGGGAGATTAGGAGAAGGGAGAGGCTGAGAGGAGTAGAGAAAGATTATGCAAGAGTCGTGAATGTAATAGTCAGTTGGTAAGATGAAAGATGAATAAAGTGAGAGTTTAGAGATGATATTGTGTCTTGTGTTATTTACTTATCTATTTGTGCTTATGAATGATGTTGTTATGCTTCATAGACTAGACTTAGTTTATGGATTACTATGGTGCAATATTCATAACTGCGGCTATGAAGAATCTCTGTAATAATTGGGAATATGTTAAGCAAAGGAATATGAATCATAGAAAGTAATACTAAAAAGGAAGAATGAATCAATCGTTTGTCTCTCTTTCCCTTACTACTTTAGAAACCTGGTTCTTGCAGTCCCAATAAATACCTCGAGTGAGACTTCATCTACGCAAGCAAGTGATGCCCAAAGGGTCGGTGTTTGGTGGGTTTGTTGGTCATAGGTAAACCGAACCTTGGGTCTTACAACCCATGCACAGAAGATCAGAGCCAACAAATGGGTCCGTTGTTGGGACCGAGAAATTGCGATTAAGGGAATGTTTTGGAGGCCACTAAGAAGGAGATAACTAAATGGTTAGAACGAAAAGAACGAGAATTTGAGTAGGTATATGTCAAAACCAACGAAGGAGCATTGGATAACAGTAAACAAAGTTTTCAAGTATTTATGTGGCATTACCAGTTATGGATTGTGTGACCAAACAAGACTAGGATTGAACAGAGTGTTGGTGTTGGACATGAAGTTTTGGATGAAATATTGGGAGAAAAACCTAAGTTTAAGGAATGTGTGCAGAGGAAGGAAAGTAGCGCGTATATAAGACAAATTCTACAAGAAAGCCTGTAGAAGGAAGAAAGTGTGCAGGAGGAAGAAAATGCACAGATAGAAGAATAAAGGAAGAGAACGAGAGAATAAAGCACAAAAGAAAGCAAACCACACATTCTAGAAATAGAATAACAATAGAAAAGTTGTATGAAAAGAGAAAACCAGAGTTAACTGAGTTGGCCATGCCATGCATTATAATGGGCTATTTTTGGGATAAATAATCAAGGGTTTTAAGCACTAGATTTTGGGGTATAAATATGTAACAGGTTGGGAAATTAGGAGAAGGGAGAGGTCGAGAGGAGTAGAGAAATATTATGCAAGAGTCGTGAATGTAATAGTCAGTTGGTAAGATGAAATATGAATAAAGAGAGAGTTTAGAGATGATATTGTGTTTTATGTTATTTACTTATCTATGTGTGCTTATGAATGATGTTGTTATGTTTCGTAGACTAGATTAGTTTATGGATTAAGTATGGCGCAACATTCATAACTGTGACTATGAAGAATCTCTTTAATAATCAAGAATATTATAAGTAGAGGAATCTGATCATAGAAAGTAATATTAACAAGGAAGAATGAATCAGTCATATGTCTCCCATTCCATTACTACTTCAGAAACCTAGTTCTTGCAGTGCCAATAGATACCTTGCGTGAGATTTCATCTATGCAAGCAGGTGATGCCAAAAGGGTCAATGTCTGGTGGGTTTGTTGGTCATAGGTAAACCGAACCTTAGGTCTTACAACCTGTGCGTAGAATATCAGAGCCAACAGTTGGATGCAGACTGGGTTGGAGATCTAGATTGTAGAATATTTACAAGTGGGTATGTGTTAAACTTGTTTGTAGGAGCAATACGTTGGATGAGCAAAAGATAAGTTGTAGTGGCACTCTCAACTATAGAAGCTGAATACATGGCAACCACTCATGCAAGCAAGGAAGCAATATGCTTACAGATATTGTTTTCAAATATTGGGTTGGTACAATTAGTTGTAAGGATATATTGTGATAGCTAGAGTGCAATCTTCCTGGCAAAGAACCCATCTTATCATTCAAAGATAAAGCATATTGATGTTCAATATCACTTTGTGAGAGACATGGTTGAAGACAATAAGGTGTTGTTGATGAAGGTGGACACTTTAGAGAATGTTTCAGAGTCATTAACAAAATATGTGAGCACTGAGAATTTCTCTTGGTGTAGAGGATCTATGAGCATTGTTGTCCTAGATTGTTGACTATATAATCATGTAACCCCATGTATGCAAAGAAACCAACAAGTGGGAGAATGTTGGGCATGTGTTATATTCTTTACAAAATTGATCCCATTTAGTGTACACTTATATGGGAGAAAAGGGGGTCTGGGGGGTGCTCAGCACCCCCCATTTGCAAGGTTTGTGAGGGTTCGGGGGTAGGAGCCCCCTAGAAAAACAAAATCTGGCTATTTTTGGTGGGTTTTCGGCGCATGGATTTTGTTGATGGTTTTCTAATTCTGGTTAAGGAATTAGGGTTGTTGACTAAACCAGGTCAATGGATTAGAGGTTTGGATGTCATGGGATCCTATATGTATATTGTATTGTAAACAATGAATATGATGAATAGAATATTAGAGGTGCGACTCTAAATAGGTTGTTAGTTTTCTCGGTTTGGGTTTCTAGGGTAAAAATCTATGTGTAATTTTTGTGTGTCCCATTGTATCTTTTTTGTTTTATTAAGAATCTATTTACAATGATTGATTGTACAAGGTTAAAATTTACAAAATTAAGTTTCACAAACAACAAGTACCCACTCTGCATACTTTTGATAGACCCACAGTGAAATAAATTGGAAATACATGAAACACGTTTTTTCATGTATTTCCAGTTTATCTCACTATGGGTCTATCAAAAGTATGCATAGTTTCATGTATTTCTAGTTTATCTCACTATGGGTCTATCAAAAGTATGCATAGTGGGTACTCGTTGGATGTGGAACTTAATTCTTCTTCCAATTAGTGCCTACACTTGAAATTTGAGTAAACCTATATGCATATGAGTAAAAAATACTATTAAAAAGGTAGTTTTATTCCTTTCCCTTTGAAAATCCACAACTCTTATTTTATTATTTTCCTTAGCAAGCACATTTTATACCTCAAATTTCCCCAAATGGTAGGATAGAGAAAATAGAACAAGGACCTCATGAGGTTATGTGTGACTAATTGGATGGGTGAATCATTTCTATGGGAAGGTGTATKGATGCTCAGAAGAGTTGCAAGCTATGAACCAACAACTTATGTCTAAAGAATTTAGAGCAAGATATCCACMAATGATATTAGAGTGTATAGTAGAAGTGTCATACAAAGTGTAAAGAATTTGATGGAAGAAACAATAAACTTCCATTCACTTTAAGGGTGCCAATGGAGGAATAAAACATTCCATTGTGTGCATATTGGTCTTAGTAGACAAAATTAAACTTCACCGAGAATTACTCAATGAAGTGAAGAGAAATTTTAGAATTGAACAAAGTCTTAGAACAACTAGAGTTAATGGTAGAATGTGCCATAATGGGGATGCCTAGGCCAGCTAGAAGTTATTACCTCACTAAGACTAAGGGAATGAATCCAACACTAAATGAGCATGATTGAAGAGGAATGAAGCTAGGGAATGATGAAGTGCACTCCAAGTTTTTTGAGTGCATTCCAAATGTATAAACGGATGACAAATCAAGGAAGAACATAAGAAGTGCAGTGATCTTCATAATGGAAATATTAAGAAAGAACATGAGAAGGAAAGTATATATATACTTGCCATTGTTGCAAACAAATGAAACTTGAGAGGATACCATATTAATATGGAAGGGCATTAATTGCAATGCTACGAAGTGCGGGAAGGATGAATTGAAGTTACAAATGGGTACAAAATAAAGTGAACTATAGAGGATTCAATATGAAGTTGGAATGACATAAAATGAAGCATTATACTATGTCAGAGTGATGATTAATGAAGTTAAGATTGAGGCCAAATTGGTCAAAGAAACTGAGAATGGTTAATAAGATTGTAACAACAATATTAAGCTAGAATAAATACAAGTTACGTCACCACGCATGTTGGAAGGTTTAGGTAAATGAAATTTAGGCAAGATTGACCCAGAAAATGAAGAAGATGTTGATAAAAGAATATTAATATGATATATGGGATAGAAATGTGAAGTGGCCAAGTTAGACATGGCTAGAAAGTTATTTTAAAAGGGAGCAACAATGCATAAATAATTAGAGTGAGAGCACAAAATGTGAAAGAATCCAGTGGGATTCTAGGACAGACAAAGATAGAAAATGAAGTTGCAAAACGCTACATGAAGCTATAGGATGTTGATGCAATTGTTGTACCACCAAATGAGGATCATTTCCAGTGAGGCAACCATGATAATGAAGGAGAATTTATTAACTCATCTCTTGTAACTTTGATATATCTCTCAATATTGAAAGATGTGCTATATGTTGATAGTTTTAAAGCATATGAATGCTAGAATGACAAGAGATTAGATAGCTAGAATGCATATGCATTAGTGGGCATGTTGAGAGTTAATGTGTTGGGTTCGTATTTTGATTGTTTTATTGCGATAATCGAGTCCTTTTTGCACCGATATTATATATGCTATGTTTCATATTGGCCATTTTGAAGGAGTTTCAAAGGTTTTTATATCGATTCATCATGGATTTGCATTAGGTATGTGTAATTGATGTTTTTACAATGATTTTGAGCTCAACTTAGTTTAGTTCGATGTTTACATAGATTTAATTCATGGTTTGTGTGTAACAAGGCAAAAACGCGGTCTGATCCTCCATTTGGTACCTTGTCCAACACTTCATCCAACATCCCATTCAGTACACAATCTGACACTCCATTTGACACATGATCCAACACTCAGAGCATACTGGAGTTGGCGGTTGGTACATTGGCAGCCTGTGATGGACGAATCGACGATCTGGGTTTTGTGCCCTCTCGTGGCCTCCAGCTAGAGAGCTCGATGCACCTCAGATTGGGCGGTTATGTTGATCGTTGAGTGGCTCACGAATTTTCTAGAAGGTGAAGCTGTTAGAAGCTCATTTAATGAATTTGCCATTTTTAGAGGAGGTCAACCCTTCTAGTGGTCAAATTCTCGAGCTGTAACTTATCAATAAATACCACTATCAGTGGCAAGACCAAAAGAGAGACAAAATTTTTAGGAAGAGTTTCATTGTGTAATTCAGACATTTCTCTACAAACTTGTGTTCCAGACTTCTTTTTTTTAATTAATGACAAAATTGCATTGAGTTAAGCATGCGTTTTGTTGTTGAAGAGTAGCCACGACCTGTTGGGGGGCCCACCAGTGGTCTGGGTGACTGTATAGACATATATATCATGTGTTTTGATTGCTTAGTTAGAATTTCTACTTGTTTCCTTGTTTTATGTGTTTTTCAGTTTCAATTATTGTACATGCCAATTGTAATTTGATTATCTAATTCATCTTTCTTTAAATTGCAGATTGCTTATAGAAGCTGGTTATTTATCATGTTGTGTTTCTTATTTCTTAGTAATGAATTGTCTTGTAGGATACTAACTTAGATAATTCATTGAAGTCTTAATTTGGTTTTGGCAATTAAAACAGAGCATTACTTAGACAAAGGATTAGTGTAAACATAATTTTAATTTGGGATGGTTTGCAAGTTTTGATGGATTAATAGTTTCAAGTTTTATTAGTTTCTAATCAAGCTAAATTTAATCACTAGTTCAATTAAGTCTCCATAGATCTGCTTTGTTCTTTAATGTTGTTTTAGTATGTTAGGATAGAAATATATTTTGGGGTTATGTTTTCTAAAAAACATTTTAGTTTTGAAATCTAAGTTTTAATGATAGGATTAGTTTAGTTTAGATTATAAAATCTCAGTTATGGATTTGAATTGTAATTTTAATTAGAAGAGTGGATTTGAATTAAGATCTTTAATCATGAGTTCATAAATTTTCTTGAAATAGTATAAGAGTGTTTTTAATCATTGATGATTGATGCATGAAGTTTAGAGATTACATGGATTTTTCGAGATATTTAGTGTTGTTTCTATGATGGCAAAGATTTATTTAGATTGCCTTATTCACACTTTACATTTTTCTATAGAAGTCAGTATTGAATTAATCCCTCTTGAACTATCACTAATAGTCAGATGCCATCGTGATGTTATTCGGCACCGAAGACATAATGATCATCTTTGAATTCTCTTTTTATTATTATTACAAATTAGGAATAGTTGTGATTAATTAGAATCTAAATACAGTCATGATGCTTTTTGATTAAGTAGGTTAATATTTCTCCGAATTAATCCCTCTTGAACTATCACTAATAGTCAGATGCCATCGTGATGTTATTCAACACTGAAGACATAATTATCATCTTTGAATTCTCTTTTTATTATTATTACAAATTAGGAATAGTTGTGATTAATTAGAATCTAAATACAGTCATGATGCTTTTTGATTAAGTAGGTTAATATTTCTCCTTTACAAAATATAAATGATTATGAGTTCTTTTTAAGAATAGAGTTCACTTGTCAAAATAGTTTTGATGAATTAGTTGTCTACTTGCTTATTTGCTTAAAGATAGAAAGATCAAAAGTAATTTACTTCTTGTTGTTTATTAGGTTGAATAGATTAACTTGCTTAACATAGGTTATGATTTGCTCTTTTAGAAATAATCCATCAATCCATTGCTTGAAGTTGCTTAGGGTAAATAGTTCAAGCTCTTTAATAGAATTTGCTAATTGATAAAAATAAAAATAGTCATCTCTTAAGTAGATCGATAGAGTATTGATCCTTAGGTGGACCATCCCCTTAGTTAGAAAATACTTCCATTAGCTTTTCTGACTTAGCTCACACAGTGCCACAACTCTAAGTTTACTTACCCCGGGTTGAAAATTTACATGATGGAATTAGTGCATATAGAATACCCATCGTTTTTGGCGTCGTTGCCGGGGATTTGTCTTAAGGTAGGAAATAGTTAGGAAGTAGATCATTTCTGAACCTTAGCTTTAGTTTGGTGGCGGGGGGACTTTAAGACGAGAGGTAAGAACTTGCGCATCTGTTATAGCAAGTTTCCCCAAACCTAATGGTAGTTTTTTTTCTTTCCTTTCATTAACAAACCTAGGGACCCAAAGGGCAGATACATTAAAACCAAACCAAACCTTTCGACCAAGGTTCCTTCTAACCTTTTTGGAGGAAGGAACACTCCACCCATAAACTCTGCAGAGCAATACTGGAAATTAGGGGTTAGCTCAACCCAAAGAGCTAAAGCAGTCTCTAAAGAGACCAAAACATGGAGCACTGTAGAGCAGAGAATTGAAGCATCAATAGTAGTGGGACAGGAGGCAAGACTACTTGGGCCTTCATTAGAACCAACCAACACAACCTTTGTTTTTTCACCACCATTAGGAGACCTTAACTTTGTAGACATCATTGACCTTGAACATGTGAATACTATATTTGGTAGTTCAACCAATATAATTTTTTCCCAAGTCGAAACAGAAACTTTGGCACCAACAGTCTCAACCGGCTTAAGTAAAGTCTCGGACATCCAAACAGTAGAGAAACCTTCCCATAAAAGGGATACCTTTCCTAGAAAAGAACCTTGGGATACTTTGTTATCTTCAAGGATAAAACCATTTAGGTACACTCTCTTTGGAAACCAAACCAGTATGGATGATTAGTAGGATCACAACCATGTATGACACGAGGAGGGTGAAGAAGTTGGAAACCAAACTGAAACCACCTTTGGTTTTCCAATTTTGGATACCACACATAATGTCAATATGAAGAAACATTGCACTCTCGACACTACCCACCTTTTACGATAAAAGCAGTGAAGGCCCAAATACCTTCCCATTTGAGTTTGACATCTTGTGTAGGAGCTACAATTACTTACAAGATGCCCATAAACTAAAAAAATTTCCTGCCACCCTCAAGGATTCCGCATTAAGATGGTTCATGGGGTTAGGAGAGTCCAGTATTAGGTCTTGGAAAGGCATGAAAGATATATTTCTTAAAAAATACCAAAACCACTGCAAGTCCAAGGATTCTCGGAATGACATTTTCAAAATCCAATAGTTAGAGGATGAGAATCTCGAGAATTATATGGAACGATTTTCTTATATCTCA
>JASDQU010435990.1:38820-49843 GCA_032191745.1 Picea mariana
ATTTCATTTTTCTAGTTGTTTGTTACATAATTTATTATATGTACAAGGTAATGAAATGCATATTTTCAAATAATTAGGTAGGTACCAAGTTAAAGATATGGATGTATATATTAAGCCTCCTATTGATGAAACTATAAAGTTATGGGCTGGCATCACTATGTACAACATCTCCAAACTAGTATGGAAAAACAATTTCAATTCCATAAAATACTTACATGAACAATGCATGATTCCCACAAGGAATGAAAAGATACTCCATTGAATTTAGTAAGTTTCCCTACTATGAGCACCTACAAGTAGCTCATTTATTTGATACAATGCATATTGGGAAGAATATTACAATAACATTATGGAGAATCTTAGATGGAGGGAGTAACAAATATAAAATTGCTAAATTTTGCAGTGACATTTATAAAGTCAATCATGTAATGTGAAATTAGATTCATTCTTCTAGTGATGGATAACCAGACAATTTTCCATGGTTATTTTCAGAGAAGGAAAGCAATGATGTAGAATATGTCATTCAAAAAATTAAAATTTCCACTAGTTTTGATTCAAACATAAAGAATATATTAATGAATAAAGGAGAATTTGGTGGGGTAAGAACTCATGATTTACATAACTTTATTAAGGTATTTTGGGTAATTTCTTGTATTGCTATTCTTTTTTTGTCAAAAATTGGGTATTTTTTTAATTTTGGAAAAAATACTAATTTCTTTTGTGTTACAATATGTTGTACCTCTATCTCTCCTAGAAAACTTTGGTAACAACATAACATATGTTGTATATGATCTCAACAAGTAATGAGGTAAGTCACTATTTATAATCAAAAGGTTAGTTGCAGAACTTGCAGACATATGATTTACTTCCATTGTACATATTATTATTATTATTATTATTAGTTCAAATCACGTGATTTCCTTGTATTATGTCTAGGTGGTTCTCATCTAAAGAAATCCCTAAAGAAGATATAAATTATTAGAAAAGAGAAATTCCTTAGCTAATGTGTGGATTGCAAACGTTACCTCCAACCTTTTTCAATACACAAGAATAATACCCCATACATCAAGTGGAGGAGATTGAAATGTATGGAACTATATGCATAAGGTCAATGCGGATGATGAAGAGGAACTTAAAGGCATTAAAGGATTTTGTTAGGCAAAGATCATATCTTGAGTGCTTTATGGTGTATCAATCCTTTGTGTATCAAAGTGAGTAGCTTCCTAAAGTAGTAGTGGATACCAATGTGCCTCACATTTTGATGTTGATTCCATCAACCAATTTGAAGGATAGGTTTTATTAGGGAAAGGTAGAATGAGGAAAGTGAAAGGTGAGATGGTAGAAATATTTAATAATTTATATGACTTTTCATTATTGTAATTATTTAATTTTTATTTGTCTATCATTTAATAAGCTTTATTGGTACCCAATTCAATATTTTTTTCTTCATACAATGTAATGTACCTAGGGAGGTACCCAAGGGGATAATGAATGTAATATGGCCATAACAATGGAATGGGCCCACTATGTAATTAAAATTAAATAATATAATAATACAAGGTATTTAGCATAAGACCCCTAGGAATACTCATGAGAACATATAAATACACGAGTATCAATGTATTGTATATGAGTTCGATTGTATTGTTATGTAGAAGACATGGTTTGTCGAGTGATTTCTTCCATAAAGAGTATTTAATGGTCTTACCCCACCTTAAGGGTTCTTATCTCTATATTCTTGGTGTTGTTCATGGTGAATTTTTTGGTATCTTAGATGTTCAAGGGTTTATTTCTAAATATTTATGGTGGATTCTCTCTTATATATTTGGAGTTTTACTACAAGTGGTGTCCGATCTCTTTCTTGGGCACGAAATGGGAATTATTTCTTTATCTTTTTGCATATTTTTGACAAAAAAGGAGGATGACATAATTCATATCAATTTTTGAAACTTTATGTGCAAAATTTGAAGAAAAGAACCACAAATCTGAGTTCCTCTTGAATTTTTTTCTTTCATTTTTTACAAATTTTTGATGGAAAAAAGAGGAAAAGAGAATTTAGATTGATTTCTGAAACTTTCTATGCAAAATTTGAAGAAAAGAGCCATAAATTTGAGTTCCTCTTGAAAGCACCCAATTAAAAAAAATCATCCAAAATGAAGTCTAGGAAGTGAAGTTATTGACAATTTAAATCAATAATTTTTTAGGGTTTTTCCGGTGACGGTCACAAATTTCACATATTGGATATCTTTTGTTACAACACAGATTTTTAGTGAAACTAGTGTCACTAGATCCAAAGAATCTCATGCATTTCATAATTGGGGTCATGATATCTAATCAGAGAAGTATAACAAAAGTTGTGATAATTTTACATTTTCCGCCTCAAAACTTAACTACATAAAGGAGCTCCACTGAAAAGTAAGCGATTTTCTTTGAAAACCTAGTTCTATTTTTGGCAAGATGTATTTTAATGACAAAGATGGTGATCCTAGTATTGAAAAAATTATCAATTGGATAAAATTAAAATTTTCGACAGAATGGAGATCTGAATTCAATTGTTATCTAGAGGATGATGTCGCAGCGCATGGGCACTTGCTTGGCGATGATAAGATGAAATTACTATTGATGGGTCCAAAAGTCCTGTCAACCAGGTAAGGGAGAATTCCCAGTGGCAAGTCCCAATTAGACTTGCTCTCATTTGGGATGGTGTTTCTGAAGAGCATGTGGGCCTCATTGCCACTCTATATTTGCTATATAAATATGAATATGAGAACCGAAGGTTCTTAGATGAATTAAAATCTGAAAACTAAATTAAACTATGTTTCCTATTGCTATTCTAAGATGCAATCCTAAACTAAACTAATCCTATCCTAATCAGGAGGAAACTAGATAAGATTGAATATAGTTAAATATAATACCTTTTGAATTAGAAAGACTTCATACATTCAAATGATAAGTGATCGCAATAATGTTTCAAAAAACAATAACAATTAGTTGTACTCTTCTTTTAATAATATTACAACTACATTCAATGGAGAACATTGTGATAACCCAAGAATACATGAAAATTGCAGAAAAAATCCATACAATAAGACTTTCAATACTCAAATGAAGGATAAGTGTATTAAGAAAAGTCTTGAATACTTCACCACAACCACAAGTTCCTGGAATGTCTCTTGATCTTTATTAATCTGGAATTAAGAGTACTATTTGTCATTACAACGGGAAAACGTCCTTAACTCATTACAACCATATTTTTTAAAGAACACGAGGAGAGGCTTTTCATATTTATGAACTGTCATCCTATCATATGACAGTTACAATGCTTCATTTCACATTCTTGATTAGGAATTCATAATAATTACAAAAAAAATCAAAATGTAGAAAATTTGTTACAAACAATCAAGTAGTTTTTGGCATTTACATTTTGTCTCGAAAGTCTTTCCACAATTTGAAGTCTTCCAATATGGTCTCTATTTTGTTTAGCTGCATATTCTCGAGATCTATTTCACCATCAAAGATAGGGGCTACCACTTTTGTCTTTAGGGCTTCTTCTATTTGTTGTATAAAGTGTTTGGTTGAAAGGATGAGTTGATTTGGCCTTATTATTCTTGTTTCTAACACTTCTATATCAACCTCCTCTATTGATTCAATGGACTTCATCCCGAGGTTCCTTCTGGTCTCCACATCCTCTATTATCATCTAAGCTAGTCCCGATTTTTCCAAATATGCCAAAGTTTCCATCCTAAATTGTTTTAGCAGGTCATCTGATGTCCTCCACCATATTTTGCAAGCTTGTTCAATTGTTTTTTGAGTGTTTTTGATATTATTGAGGATAGATTTCCGAGTGTTGAGGAGTACCTAGTCTTTGATCCTTTGTTTGGCTATATATACTGGTAGGATGTTAGGAGGGTTATGAAAAACATCTTTCCAGTCAACGATGTGGTCATAGACACTATGTACCTTCTGTTACTTTTCCTTCACATTGATCATCTATAGACCTAGCTTGAGGTGATTCGACCTGTTCTTCTGAATTCTGTGTAATAAACAAAAGGATTTCTTCTACACACTCCCGAGTTCTTCATTGGCTCTAGTGGCTTCTTCTTTAATTATCTCCAAGACAACATTTCTTTTCTTACTTTCTTCTAAAGTATTCTCTAGGAGATCATTATCTTGTTGCAATTTCCGAATCTAGCCTTCAATCTTCTCATTATATGTTCTTATCTCCAATTGTTCCCTTCGAGCCTTGTCACTTCTTCAGCATGTGTGGCTTTCAACTTCTCTATTTCTTCTTGATGTAGCTTCTCGTTCAAGCTAAACTTCTTCTCAAATTCTACACTCAATTCTCTTTCTTGAAGTTGAAATTGCTTATGCAATTCTTTTATGTGCAAATGTTATGTTGTCATGGGATCTTTCTTGAACCCATTGGCCACATTATATTTGATGGTATACATGGCATCCTCTAGCTCATATACCCTTACTTTGACATGTCCAATGCTTATACTACTTCATAGACTCGTATTACATTTGCACGAACGAAAACATTAAGGGTTGATGCTGCCTGTATTACATTCTCTTTAGGATCTAGGCCCGCTTTCCACTTAACGTTTATTTTAGATGTGTCTTGGATTATTCCTGATCCTTCTCTTTTTCTCTTTGTTTTTATTCTCTCAATGGCATTGGTCTTGTGGCTATAATAATAATCACCTACGACTACAACAACACACTCTATCCCAAGTCTTGGAGATGTGAATGAAAAATTACTTGGAATTGGTGCCAAAGGAGTACATTTTTCTAATGGAATTGTGACCATGCTTGTGATAAGATTTGTCACTACAGCCTGGTTCAATTGTTATGGTTCCTTTTCATGTGACTTGGCTGCGTTTCTTTTCTCCTCTTCGTCTTTCTTTTTTCTTTCCACCTCTTGAGTGGCCAATGAGGCTTGTTCTTCATCTTCTTTCATCTTCATCTCAAGCTCTTTATATGCTTGAGATTTGGCCTCTATTTATGTGTTGTTTGTATTCCTTCCATTATTCTTCTTTGAAATTTGACATTTTCCTTTGATCTTGTTCATTTCGTCTTGTTTCTTTTCAGCCTCTACCTTCTTCCTTTACTGATGCTTCTCTTTAGCTTCATCAACTTTTCTTTACCTCTCTGCATCTTTCTGCCTCTTATCCCTTTCTTTGGATTCATGTTCCTCATTATCCTATTGAATTAGTGTTTTAAATTGTTCTTGTACCTAAATCCTATCTTCATCTTCTTCTTTTTGGAGTTTCTCTCTAGCCATTTCATCTGGTAGCCTTTCTAGAACTTCCTCAAAATAAAGGGTTGTTTGGAAGAGATCCTCAAAAAAATTAACCCGATGAATGACCCATTGTGCTAAATTGATAACCATTTTATGCTCATATATTATATTTTGGGGGTCATGTCCTTTCTTTCTTCCAGTACACAAACAAAAATCTCTTAGATCTTCCACTTCTTTCTCAGCATGTGGTTTACTTGATAGGGAATATTTGCCTATGTGGAGTGGAAAAATTGGCCAATATGTTTTTTTATTCTTCGAAAAGTAAGCAGTGACCCCTTTATCCATTGTCTGATAGGATATTTCTATGGCTAACAATTTATTGGGCACATATTTGATCAATATATGTGGTGGCCTTGTGGCTCCATATATCTTGACATAGGTGTAGTACTTCTTCATATACCAATCTCCTATTTCTTGTAAGGATTTGATGGTTCTTGGAGATATTCTATGTGTGTAAAACCTGAAAATAGATTTGTATAATGGAGCTAGGAAGTAATCACAAACATTGTACAAGTGTTCTTTACAATTCACCTCCCACAATTTTGAACAATAGACATGAATTGGGGGATGGTTTGGGTTCCAATACCAATTGAAAGCATGAAATTTGTGTGCAACACAAATTACATCACTAAAGTATGATGTCATGTAGAAGCCAGGGTTTTCATACCTTAGGCTTCCCAAGCTCGATTGATGATGTTGAAGGACAAAATGTTGGCCCAATTAAAATATTTTCTAGTTTTGGCTACTGTGTAAGCCATCGGAAACCACTCCATCCTGAAATGAGTGTTGGTTTCCTCACCATAGAGCCTACATATCATCATGTTTAGGATTTTGTATGGATCCTTCAAGTACTTTGCAGGAATATATCTTTCCCCTTCCTTTACCGACCATTCTTCATCTATGAACCAATCCTCCATCAAAGTTTCGAAGTCCTTGTGCCTGACTCTGAATTTATCTAGAAATGATTCATCTAGCGATACAATGTGATCTAGGGTTTTGGAACAAATTTTGATGTCTTCATCCTTGAGAGATGCAATAGGAACAATCGATTCATTAACTACCATGAATGTCTCCTTTTGCAAGTTGGTGAAACACCATCTTTCATCATCATTATAAGGGAAAAGTGTTGGGCGAGCGACTATAGTGTGAATGCCCACTTTTACCGATATTGTTGTATTCGTTAATGTCCTCATTGTCAAAAGGATACTCTTAATTTTAGAACATGTTTTATATCTCATGGTATCTCGTATAATGCTCCCTTTCGTCGTAGCTGCTAGTGTTTGTAATAGTGAGAGAATCTGGACCTAAAACATGGATAGGTCTGACAACTACCTGGTTCTTTACTTTTCTAGTCATGACTCTGGACATGATGTCGCCTATATAGACCGTTATGTAAAGAAAATAATTAATTTACCTTTGAATTTACAATAGAACACAGTAACTTTGAAACACAAAAAATACATACCCGTTGGCTCTAGATCTATGACACACAATGGTATTTACTCAACTTTTTTACCGTATCAACGTTTACACTTTCCAAACCATGTGTCATTAATATTAAGTGCGTTACAGCCTCAACTGGGTCAGAGTTGTACTTTCCTCCATTAATTTTCTCAAATACAATTCTATGTTCGTTATTGTTGGTGTATCGTCGGAGGAACATAGAAAATGGGGATAAATGATTATATATCGTGTCGTCATCATAAAAAATAAGTATGATCATTTCAAAACAATTGGACGTAAGGTCATCTTTTGACAATTATAACCTATTATGATAATCATTTATCCTTGAAAGGTGTTCTAAATATCAAATTAAATGGGTCATTACATGTTTTTTAATTGGATGTTTAAGTTAACAAGGCGTCGTCATCGGAATATGTTCGAGATGGGTCATGGTCTGGGAGGTTGATTCCCGATGACGATGTCTTGGGCAGTGTTGTCGTTGGAGGATATTAAAAATAGTGTAAAGGGTAGTCTTATGACTTCTCCCGATGATGAAAAGGTGTTTAGCGAACCAATGAAGTAACACCACATTGCATATATCATGTACAACCTAAAAGGTTTGATCGCATTACAACGTATTGTTGTATTAGGAGTTATTAAATTCCTTGTGCAATATTTATTTTTGGAAAGTGTGTAAGGGTTCATCCGTCCTTGGCATGTATGTATCAAAACATGACTTGTCCTATTTAGGATGTCGTCATCGACAATGTTTGAGGGGGAGAATATGTGGATGTTACCGCTGCTATATACCTGACGAATATTATCCCTTGAGATGTTCCATGCTGTTGTTGTAATGATGCTGAGGCACCCCAGGGGCCAAGACTTGGGATGAATCTTAAGGCCGTATTTGCAGTAAAATAATTGTGCAATTTTGGGAAGTTTTCCCTCTCTCTTTTTTAAAACTAAAGGACCTCAAACAATTCTTAGTTCAGCTGACAAATGCTCTCAAGTATAAGAGGCATATGTCTGCGAGTGTTTTAGACATACAATATTTAAAGAGAGATGAAATGGTGAATTAGAGGAAGAAAAAATTAACATACATGGCACTACTAAGAATGAATCCTGTAGCCTATGGAAAAGAACAACGTGCTGAGCAATCAAGAGTTCAACAACTTTAACATATGCACACATATCAATAAAAACATGCTTAAAACAATTAACATCTTCACACATTAAAATACATGGAGGTACCCTTTGCATATCATTTACATGCACAAATAAAATGACAAGAAATGGTCATACATTCAGTGGAAATTACTTCCGTGTCATTACCGGACATCATACAATAACGCTGAACATGGTGAATGGCTTGCGTCTTGAGATTTTATAAATCGGATCTGATATAAGAAAAGAAAAAGTGGAAGGATATTCTTTACAAGAGCACAAATACTATAAGGAAGGAATTGCAGACTGAAACTTAAATGCATGCAATGAATCTCTGGTGCCTACTGCATTTACTAACTGACTGTGCTCAAGGTTTCTATGGTCGAACAACTCTAGTTACAATAAACTCTTTAACTCCCCAAAGTGTCTACCTTGACAATGGGTGCCTACTTTCTCTTTTATTCCTCTCGCTCATACCCTAAACTACTTCTTGAAACCACTTCTTTCTTCTTGAAACCGTTTCTAGCTTCTCAATTCTTGAGTGGTTTTCCTCCTCGTAAAATTTGGCTTACCTTCACCTAGGTTAAATTATGTTAAAGAGAGATCATGGGGTAGCTGGAAACTTGCAAGCTAAGATATACATCGCGTCTGGCTCTTGAAGAGATCTATGTAATCATTTCTTCTACAAAAAATTAAAAATACAATGGAGAGATTGCACGACTCAGTGACCGTCAGATCAAAACTCGGTGAGCAATATCAACCATCAATCAAAGGTACCCCATCAGAGTAATCAAGGTATGCAAAGGAATACAAATCTACAAGGTCTACAAAGGGATCCTTATCCAACACTGTAACCACGACACTGGAGCCATAACCACCACTAGAGGAATACCCAGTTCTAGATCCAACACCAACACCACATTCTTATCTAGATTTTGAACACCCGTGAGCACTACTGATGTTGTAACTGGAGCTGTTTCTTGCATGAAATCAAGCTCCAACACCTTCCTCATCGTCCCCAGTGTCACCTAAACCAATGCAACATCCAACATCCCTTGCGGCCTTCATGTGTCCCCAACGCTCTCCATGGCTTCAAAACACTAGTCATCGAGGGTGGTATCACCATTTTGGTCATACCTAGGGCTTGGTAGTTCTATGGGTCACACAAATCTACTACAAACATGACCCACCATCTATCTAGGTTGTACTAGCTAGAGATTCCCTTTGCCCAAGATGTTTTGATGGCTCAGAGCTTAGACAACCCTCCATCTGGCTGCATCCACATCCACGCTGGATAAAATACGTTGAAAAATGGTGGATCAGGCCACTCACTGCTGGTGACCACGGTGTGCACCTCATTAATGATGTGGGTGCCTATGATTTCCACCTCCCAAGACGTGCTACACCATGCCAACACAACCTGAATCTCCTTGTTCGACATACAAAGCACATCTATGCCGAATCCTTTCCGCTTCAAACCACCCCCTGCAACCACGTATGGAGCTCCTTTGCTTATCTTCCAATACTACATTGAGATCATGTGTTCAACTAGTTCCAACAACTCCCCATCTGTGCAACTCTAAGTGCCAAAGACACCTCAAAGGAAAATTTCCATTTGAATGAAGTTACGAGCATCAATCTTCAGCAGAGCGACCATGGGTATCACTTCTCCTAGAAGCCTTCATCCTCCAGCTAATCAATAACCTCTAGTAAATGGTTCCATCCAACTACCTTGTCCAATGAATGTGCTGTATATTTGATACCACTTGTTGGAAATGTGACCCCATAGAGAATCATATAAATTCCAACACAAAATAATTGCAGAAAATATAAAAAACAAGATAACAATTCAAGAGGACACAAATTTTATGTGGTAAAACCATGACAATGTGCTAAGGAAACATCCATGAGACAAGGTATCAATATTCTTATTGCTTAGAGATAAATATTACAACAACGAGCGTACAAAGCTTGCCCGTTTTTCCCGTAGGAAAATCTTTCCAAATGCCTCTTAGGGATATGCAAATATATATATTGTCTTCAACATAACTACCACCATTACATGAACTACCATTAGTTCAAGAACTACCACCGTTACATGGGCCACCACCATTACATGGACCACCATCGTTCACTGGTTTTGAATGTTGTCACAATTCCAACATCTTAAACTACTTCACCAATTTTTGAGAAATTTGATTACATTGGCGGTAAGTTCAAGTTTTTTTGGTTCTAGATGATCCTTGGTGGTCCAATTTTGATCCAGAGCTAGGTGTACTTTAGCATGTCCAAGCCTTTTGATGTCTATGCTTGGTGTACTCTTATATGAAGAAGCGAGAAAAATCTTGGTCATTATTGTGCACATTTGAGGTTTTCTATCATAACTTATCCTTTATGGTGTCATATACTTGTGAATTTCATTCTATTTATGCTGAAAATGATGAAAGCTTCATTTAGTACTTTAAGTGAGGAACTTTTGAGCATTTTTTGTGCATTTTATTGGTCTATATTCTGTTTACTTAGTGTTGATGGAAAGTTTTGACTTAAAAGTATCCATTTGTGTATTTGATCCAGGATCTTTTCATCGAAGTGACTTATAAAGAATTGTATTAAATGAGCATAAATTAAAGTGCACCATTAAAGAAGGAAAAGCTCAATAATGAAGAGACACAAGCATCAAATCTGAACACAAAAACTTGATAACGGAGTTCGTCCTTGGTGGACTATGTCTCCGAGTCCTACTCTCAAATGAGTAGGCCTTTTTATTAACTCAACAAAAGAATTTGGCAAAATACATAAGTATACCTCATTCTAGAATTAACCTGCAGAAGCTTTGCTCAGATCAGAAAACATAAAACACCATTGAATTCATGGCGTCGAATTGCCCAAAAATGACTATCTCCAAGGCTTTGGCACTCCCAGGCCCTTGAGAAATCTTGTCTCAGTTTCCATGCCTACTCCTTGCATTTAATTCTCTATATTGATGTCTCGGTTCCCATGCCCGACTGTACCGTCGCATGCCCTTCCCCCGTCCGTGGGCAGACTCGGCTTATAACAAAAAAATGGGGCGAACTACACAAGGTAGTCCATTGGCACAATGGTGGCAGAGCTATA
>JASDQU010435990.1:64269-79706 GCA_032191745.1 Picea mariana
AACTTGATAACGAAGTTCTTCCCTGGTGGACTATGTCTTCGAGTCCTACTTTCAAACAGGTAGGCCTTTTTATTTACTCAACAAAAGAATTTGGAAAAATACATAAGTATACCTCATTATGGAATAAAGCTGCAGAAGCTTTGTTCAGATGTGAAAACATACAACACCATTGAATTCTTAGTGTCGAATTACCCAAAAATGACTGTCTCCACGCCTCAATCCAACTCTGGCACTCTGAGGCCCTTGAGAAATGTCGTCTCGGTTTTCATGCTACTCCATGCATTTAATTCTCTATACTAATGTCTCGATGCCCATGCCCGTCCATACCATCGTGCGCCCTTTCCCCGTTCGTGGGCAGACTCCACTTATAACAAAAAAATGGGGTGGACTACACAAGGTAGTCTGTTGGCCCAACGATGGCAGAGCTATAGTTAAGGTGTTTGCATAGGGGGAGGTCCTAGGGTCGAGCCCGCGAGCCTCCCCTTTTGGGTTGTTGTTATAACTTATATATATGTGTGTGTGTGTGTGTGTGTGTGTGTGAGTGGTAGTTTGCCAACTTTGGAGGTGGTTTAGACTTGTCGGAGGATTCTGTTTGGCTGCCAGATTTGGCGGGGCTTCGCTAGATTTGGCGGACTTGCCTTTTTTTATTTTTGAAATTCGGTTCTTGGGCCCTCATTAGGGATTTTCCCACTGCCACGTGGAAACCAACCATTGGGCCATGCCAACCACCTTCATAGTCACCTACCATGTCACCTGCTACATCAACTACCACACCAGCCTGCCACGTCACCGTACGGTCTGCCACGTGGCTGCACGGATTGCCACGAGGCGCTTTTTCATTGGTCCATAGATTGACCCGAAAAAGCCAAAAATGAGTGACATGTGGTAGCCTTTGGTGAAGACATGTCACTATGATGACATCAACATGACATGTGTCACCTCCTACATGTGCCACATACACTATTCAGATGTTGACGTCATCCGTATTGATGCTGATGTTAGTAGTACAGATGCTGACTCATCCCTTGCTAACTGGGCTAGGTTGACCAAACTTTGATCGCGAATATATTTCGATCCGTAACTCCATTTGAAAATCCATTTACGTCATTGGAAAGCTTGCGATGCGCTCTTCGCGATGATGCCACTTTCACTGAGTTTTGAGGACTTTTGAGTTTTTCCCTTTCTCTGTTTGCTGAGGCCATTCTAAGCTTTTTGAGTTGCTTATGTGAATTCTAAGTTGTCCTTAGTCATCTCTGGATCCATTTTTGGATCAATATTCTTTTTGAAAAATTTCTACTTACCAAGGCAAGATTTTGAACCTTTTTTAGTTTTGATGAAGTTATTGAAATGTTTTTAAATAATTTAGAGCACAGGTTATTGTAGATGTTTCCTCCATTTGCTCAGAGTTGGCCACAACTTAGAATTTTGGTGTTTTGTCAACTTTGTCGAGAATGATTTTGGTGTATTTCATACTCAAGAGGCTTTGTCACATTATTTATCCTTAATTAGAATGGATAGCAACCAAGATCATCTCGTTATACTCTGCAGTTGGTAATCTGAGTGGAAAAGAGTTACATTAAAGAAGGTGAGTCAGGTTCTGGGAGAAGAGGTGGCCTGTAGGCCCAAACTTAATTGGAACGAACACAAGTGCGCTTCCCATCTATTTCACAAATGAGGGCAAACTAAATACCAAGTGTTGCAACAATCTTAATAATTCTTTGAGTTTTGAAACTATAGCACTGATATTGATAAGATTTACAAGGATTTATATTATTTTGGTGCTTATGGTGATAAACATACTAGACTGCCTTTCAACCCAGCTTATGGCTATCTTTAGCCAAATGTGGATTTGTGTCGCCATAGAAGAATGAAACAATTTAATAGTTCAACATTTTATAACAAAATACACATGTCTTACTTGATCAATAACTAGCATATATCCATCCTAATTGTGTAATCTATAACCATTAGCAGATAAGATTTGTTATTTATTGATATTGTTTTTACTCTGTTATTAATATTTGAGAGTCAAAGTTTTTGAATTGGGAGCAATCACCCAAAGAATGGGGATGACGAGATTTCACGGTAAGTGAATTCCTAGCATAATTTTTTAAGACCAGTCATAGGTTATCCAATGGTTGAGATCATAGTCATCATAGATAAGCTTGGAAGATCCATTAGAGGTAAGAAACCTTGATGGAGGGTGATTCGATGAATGCGTGCAATCATAAGATACAACTTGGGAATGAGGTCATCATTGGTGATATTGGCTTACAAAAAGCCATTGATGCTATGGTAGGGGACTCAACGAAGAGTAAGGATATTGGGAGCAGGCTTAGAAGAGACAATTAAGAAAAAGGGATAAGGAAAGGTCCAAGAAAATTTGATGGAAGATGATTCAAAGGTCAAAATTATATTAAATAAATTTAAGAAAGACATTCGATAAAAACCCTAGAAGAGCCATCATAGAAAAATGGACAAGAAAAGGTTTAAGAAATTTCAATGGAAGGTGATTCAATGGGAAAAATTAGATTAAAGAAATCTTAGAAAGGACATTAGAAATGGGACTGGAAGAGCCATTATATATAAAAGGATAAGGAAAGGTCTAACAAACTCTGATGGAAGGTGATTCAGTGGTTAAAACCAAAGTAGAAAAAGCTCCAAAAGGACATAGAAAATAACACTTTAAGAGCCATTATAGAAAAGGGACAAGGAAAGGCCCAAGATACTCTGATGGAAGGTGATATTATGGTTAGAGTTAATCAATGAAATCTTGGAAAAGATATTAAAAAACATAAATACATATTGGAAAAAGGTGGTAGGGAACCTGATGAATGTGATCAAGCTAAGATGCACTCAGGAAAGGCTAAAGGCTAAATAAACGAAGTACATAATGTTTCTATTGAAAAACAAATCCATCAACAAGAAAAGAATAAATCATGCAAGAAGAAGTGCTAAGGAATAAAAAAGATATTGATTGGGAGATAAAATCCAAAAAATTATGTTACTCACAAAGGAATCGATAACTACTACTGATCTTGTAACTAGGGTGGTGAGAGGCCATAATGGATCCTCCATCTGAACATCAATATGACCCCAAAATGAGCCACAAATTAAATAATTGAGCAAACAACCATTGAAAAAGTTCAAACTCCACGGTATAAAAAAATCGATGCAAGGAAACTTGACCACCTCAATAAATTTTATGGGGAGAAATAAGTGATAGGTATTTATGATTAGGGCTCACAAACCAAGAAAAGATGGTGCAATAGGAAGAAAAGATAAAAAATAAAGAAAAATAAGGGAATCAAATCTATAGAGATAAAAATAGTAATGAAGCACAATAAATGCAGATAAACATACCAAAATATGGGGTACTTACACAAAATTTGACATAACCACACTAAGGGAAACATGATACCTAGTAGGAAGGAAAATTCTAGAGTGAATATTGTTCAACAAACAAGGACTGAGAATGGTGATTTCTGATACTGATAATCAAGGCCAAAATGAGAATATATCAGGGGTATAATTGAGGAAAAATGAAAAAGACAAGAGGATCCCATGCTAATCTCAAAATTCAATCAAGTAGGCTGCATCCTTGGGGTTGTAGTAATACCAAACTTAGTGCACATAATTACAAAAGCAAATGATCCACAAGAAAAAAATGATATAGACATCACAATCAAGGACAATAATTCCCATCACAATGGAAACTATAAGAGAATCATTCAAAATCCCATAGGGAACGAAACTATAGAGTCATAATATGCATGCAAATTGAGCCAAAACATACCCAATTTGGCTTGGAGGCAAGTTAAAGACATGGACACAGACAAAATAAAACAATTTGTACACCATGTAGGAGCTTAATTTCGAACATCAGAGGTGCCATGTCCAACTATTTAGCTGAATTTATGGGCATAATGATGGTGACATTTGATCAAGGGAGTGACTATACATGTTATGTAGAACCACTCAAGGTGGGAACCAAATCAAATGGATGCAAATCATCAAGGATGAACTTCACCACTAGTTAGTAAAGGTAAAATATGATGTACAATTTGATTTTTATATGTACAACTATATTTTTAATTAATAAATACACTACTCAAACCTTAGAGGGTTATGAAAAATGTGAAAATTGCACTTCTCTCAATCCTGTACCACTACAAAAGAATTTGGAAATGATTGTTACACATCAAAATGTCACACTTGAGTTACGCATCCTAAGTGTCGCAAGTGTCGCAAAGTGACGTATGCACCTCGGTAAGTGTCACATTCACTGTCACAAGTTTCATATGCACCTTGCCTAGTGTCGCATTCACTTCGTTGAGTGTAAAAACCCCTTGACACCATGAAAGACATTTTCCATGACCCCTAAGTCATATTGGAGGAAGAAACCCATCATTTCAAGGTCAAAGCACACCTTTTTCTTGGAAAATTCGACCCTTTTTTGAGCATTTATGAAGGGTGGCTCCCCCTTGTCCATACTGAAGGTGCACACATGGCACTCCCTCAACCACTATAGGGGAGCACCATTCCTAGGGTGGCATCCTATCTCTCACTGAGGGGGAGCACCATTCTTTTTGAGCAAAGACGGGGATCCCCTCCACCTTTATCTATGGGCCATCTCTTTGAGATGGGGTTAGTTGTGTTCGAATCTCATGCTTGGGATTCAATTTAGGATCTGATCCAAGCCTCAAGGAGCCATATCCTCAACCATACCCCTCATTTGATCATGGTTGTTGTGCCTCTCAAGCCTATATATTGAGGGTTTTCCAAGATGAAAATGGAGGAATCTTTCAGATATCAAACTTATGATCTTGTTAGAATCGTGTAAGGGATGGAAAAGGGGAGCTTGGGGAGGCTGCTACAACTGCATCAATTGTGGTCTGTAATTATTCTCTTTTGGTTCTCATTTGAATATACTTGGCTTATTTCCTTCAAGCTTGTGTATTCTTTCATGTGCTTGTATATTGTTCCTTCGATCTTTGTAGATGAATTTGTTTGATCTAATCTTGTAGAGTAGGAGTTTTTTGTTTCTCTTTGATGCCTATTGTAGGTATCAAGTTGTGCTAAGGAGTTTGGAGATCAAGCTCGGATTGGAAGTAGCGAGGAAAAATTTCGAAACAAGGTGCATCACACTCTTTCTCCTTCTGTATTTTTGATTGGTTGAACTAAATTCAAAGGGATGTTAGTGTCCACCTGTATTTTCTGTCTTGGTATTAGGGGTCTTTAATCCAAGGGAGATTTCACCTGTCCGCAGGGGAAATACTCCGTAAACAGAAATTTGCGAGTCCGCTGGGGAAGGACTTTGACTAGTGTTTCCTTGGATCGTCTTAATCCTTTTCCTACATTTAGGTATTGTTTGACGTTTAATTTTGATCTACTTCCCCTTCCCTCTTATTCACTGAGTATATCACAGAGTCATTGACTGAATTTTCTGAGTTTCTAGCCTTTTTGAGCAATTTTTTGAACTTTTCAAAAGGGTGGCACTCCCCTCCAGTTCATACCAGGGCGCCATTTACCTCATTGGTGACCCACAAAATCCTTCCAGAGGGTGCCATTAGCTAACTGGTGCCCCCCCAGAGCCTCCTACTGAGCGCCATTCCCTTAATTGGTGCCCTATATTCTTGAGAAATGGGGCACCATTCCTCCTAATTAGGCCTTTTTGCCTCCTTTTTGCTTGTTTTTTTTATTTTTTTTTATTTTTTTATTTATTTTTCAGTCTGATTGTGAAGGGATTTTTTCCCAGAGACTCCTAGACTATATTTGACTTTGTTTTCCTGGTAACTTGACAGCTATCACTCATTTATGTTTCTCCCTTGAGTTTGCATATTTTCTCATAGTTGTGATCCCTTAGGGTTAACATGATCCCTTGGTTCTTGTTGCCTTTGAGATTGTCTAATCTTCATCTTGGAAAGATTTCAGATTGCTTGGATGTGTAGGATTGTTCATCAACTTGGGTTTGCAAATGTTGTTTGGTATTGAGACTTATTATATTCATTGAAACATCTCACCTTTCTAGATGATTAGGAATCTTATGCTTACCACAACCCAACTTGATTTCAATTTCTTGCTGCTCATTGCTTGAGGTTTTTCGTGAGTGTTTGTCTTCTTTATCTTTTGCATCGTTGAGGTCTTGATTGAACATGTTATCCCCTACTTGTTTTCTTTCAGTTCTCATCACTTTGAGTGTGCTTTGTTTGATTTATTTTTGCCTCGTAGTTCTTTGTATCAAATATAGATCTCTTTCATCTGAAAGTTAAGGAGCAAAAAGTTTTCATATCAAACGAAGAACTTTTGCATTCATTAGGAAATCTATTTTGGTATATGGTTGGATAAAGAGCTAGTTTTGCATAAGCATTTCGATTGTCAGAAACATTTTCTTGGTAGTTTGGCATCATACTGATCCCAGAAATTGAAAGTTGCATTGTTTTGAGTGCTTGCTTGTGTTAATAAGAATAGAACTCTTCTCCTTCCCATAGATAGAATTCATCGAAAGAAAGAACTACATATAATCATTTTGCATTCTATTGGAGTCAAGTCTCTTACACATCATCGGTTTCATCTCCATGAACCATTTGAGTTAAAATCCATTAAAATCAACCACACGCTAATAAAATCAAATAGAACATTTTTTGGTTTTGGCACACCAATAATAACACAAGATTAGGGTCTTTGGAATAGGTGAAGTGAGTAAAATTTCCATGACTACTAAATAGGCTGTAGAGCATTAAAGAGTGTAGAAATCCAAATTTCGTATAATCATAGCGGGGAACCCCCTCTCACACAGGGGCTAAACATGAGGCTGCATGCATGAGAACAACAGAGATTACCCCTCCAAAGCTTAACCAATCATAGTGAACAAATCATATATTGGGGTTTGTTCTTGAGAAACCATTGGTTTCATTTGGTCTCGGTGCTTTGTGAACTCCGAATCCATTCTGGGTCCTCTGAAGTCTACTAGTCCACTTGTCTTCAGTTCTCTTGAAGAGATTCAGACTTTGATATCCTATCCATGCGTTTGATCCCGAATGTCGACTGTACCCACCTGGAGGCTAACTACGAGTTGGTAACCTTAGTGGCCCTTCCTAGGTACCTACAGAGGTGACTGTGAGGGGATTCCTACAGTACTGAGGCATACATCGTATCACATTCTTAGTACCCTTGGAGGGTGATCCCATGAAAGCGAGGGTTGCTTGCACTGATAAGGGATGTTACATGGAGGTTGAGGTAACTGATTCTCACTTCTTCGCTAGCGGCTTGATATCTCGTCTTCGAAATATCCTTGAGCCTACTATTTCTTGGTTGATTGCTTTTAGTTTTCAAAGGAGTGTGTTTATTTGAATTTCATAGTCAACCTTAGGATTGAATATTTCACAGTGTAGAACCTAACACTCAGGAAGCTCAACATAATATTTCTTACGAAGCTATGATCACAGATCACACTTCTCAAACTGGGAACGTTTCTCCTGGGAGTGGCCATCACGTCAAAGAACTGGTCCCAAACTTCATGGAAAGATTTGCATATTATATGAATCCTTCGCTTACTGATCCACTTTGACAACCACTCTTTGATACACCATCCACAAGATACTTTGATTCTTATTCTTCTTATATATTACCACCCAGTTCCACCACTACACCATCTTTTGGCACAAACCCATCATCATTTGGTTTTCCTGTAGGACTTTGGAATTCATGTTTTTCCACAACTCATGTAGTTGATAATGCTGGTGCTTCATCCTTACTAGAAATCTAATTGACTCTAGTAACCCCGACTCAACCACTTGTGCATTCATCTCCTTTCGCACATGAGTATGGTAATATTCCTGCTTCACTATTTCTGCACATCCACACACCAAGTGATTTACTTGGTCGTTCCATCGGTCAAATGGTCGAAAATCAAGTCATTCACACAACCATGGTCGCATAAGATACTACCCCTCCATATCACACATTGCATATTAGTACACCCTACATTGGAGTTCAATCTTCAATGGGAGGTCAACCTTCAACTGGGGGGAAACCTTTAGTTGTAGGACAACTTTTTACTGGGGGGAAACCTACATGGTTGCAACATAAAAAATATTAGGGGCAAGCCTCTCCTGCAATTCCCTCTATCCCTATTACCACTGGCTTGTATCCTGGACATCCATATCAGAAGTTACGAATCCTTTGTGGGCTCAACCCAATCCAGCGCACATTCCTCTGCAAGGAACTATGCCTTATCAATTCGTAAACCCCACGATTCCAATGCAGTAGTCCCTTCCAATTCCATACATGGGGGGACCATTAGGTCAATTCTAGTATGTAGGAGGCCCGTCCACTCCATCATAGTACATGGGTGGACAAACAAGACAACCACCTTACATGGGTGGACAACCCAGGAAACCACTGTATATGGGAGGACCATCTAATTTCGTCATCTTGCCGCAACCTAGATATGATCCTACTGGTGTTCCCACACAATAAGGTTATCACTAGATTCAATGACCTAACCGACAACTATTGTTCTTGGCTATGCTAGATCTTCCATATTTGTCGCGTTTAACAAACGATCCCATCCTTCATGCCCTGTTTTGGCCTGCCATCTCTTCCAAATTACCATTCGACATCCTAAAATTTGATGGAAAACCCAGGGAAGATCCTAACAATCATGTTATGAATTTCCATTTATGGTGTTCTTCCAACTCTTTTATGGAAGATTCCATTCGTCTTAGAATTTTTTAGAAAACACTTACAGGTGTGGTAGTGAAATGGTACATTGAACTTCCACATAAATCCTTTTCTGACTTTAACTCTCTTGCCATGGATTTCCTGACACATTTTCAATTTCCTATACAGTATGATATTGGTACCGAGATTTTGACCTCACTCTGACAATCCTCTTCCACCCACATATCCGATCATATTCATGAGTGGAGACGATGAAGATGATTGATTAAGGCTCCTATTCCGAGCCAACTCCTTGTGGATTGGTTTATAAATTCGCTCTTTCCTCCCATCTCCTGTGATGTCGCTATGGGAAACATAGTAAAAAAGGAGCAAGCTATAAACCATGCATAGTATTTGGAATTGGTTTACTCCCAGTTTGACACACTTTAAGATATGATCCCTCATGCTCCTTGTCCGTCGAATGATCCAACCAGACCTTCTATGGAACCTAATTTCGTTCCAAACACCATGACTACTTCTGCTCCTACTCAAATCTCTGAGGTGAACGCGGTCTAATCCACTTCATCTCAGCAACCAGAAGGTAAGAGGAAAAACAAGGGTAAATCAAAGAAACCTTCTAACAAGTAGGATAATCCTAAGATTGCTGATACTCAACCTACTAGGAAGCCTAAATCTCCTTGTATGATTTGTGAGGAAGACCACTACATGAAACAATTCCCTCATCATGAGGCTGTCGCTAAATATTTGAAGGGTACCTCCCAACTAGTTCAGCAACAACATTTGGTTGCACAAAAACGTGCCCCACCGCAAGGGGGAAACACACCTCATTCCCACCATGGGGATGCTTCCACAAGAGCCTATGAGTTGTACATGTTTAATATGGTTAATGTCACGACTCATGAAAATACCTATGACACTCCTCCAGGTGATCAGACTAAAGGGAAGGTTGTCGATCATCCCTCTAGTTCCACTCCTCCTCCATCTTCCAATACTCTTTAGATTGAGAAGAAAGTTTCTGATGCAACATTACACCTGCCCAAGAGCATAATTAGAAAAGAAACATTTAATCCCAATGTTTGTGTTTCCCAAAACTAAAACATCATTGAATATTTGGCACAAGCACCTTGTTCTATGTCAGCCATCAAAGTTGTACAACACTGTCCCATTCAATATAGAACTCTGTTGTCAGCCATAGGGGCCATGGATCCCAAGGAGTCAAACTTGATTACATTTACTATGGATTATTTTAAGGAGAGGGTCTCCCACCACTTAGCATTCCAAATTCAAGTTTTTATTGGTGGAAAAAAACATCCATTGCACTGTTTTGGATGAGGGAACCTCCACCTATGTCATGTATTTGCCTTGTTGGAGAGCCCTGGGTTCTCCTACACTTAGCCAGTCCCCTACCATCTTGAAAGTGTTTGATGGATGTGGTTTCCAACCTCACGAACTCTTGAAATATTTCATGGTGACATTGAAGGGAAAGACTGTTTCGGTCGATATCAAAGTGGTCGACGCACCCTTGGATTATAATTTGTTACTTGGTCGTAGTTGGTTCTATGCGATGACTGCTGTCACATTTTCGATGTTTCGTATCTTATGATTTCCCCATCAAGGAAAAATTGTCACTATTGACCAACTTGAGTATACAACTCCATATCTCAACAATGCTTAAGCAAATGATGTCCCTTTTCTAGGAAATAATGGTTTTGAGAGTGTAGGTGTAGGTCTTCTTAAGGATTCCTCCCTCATGGGGGTTTTTCTTTTTCCTGCTCCTCCCACCGCACAAGTTTCCATGTTAAACATGATTTTGACTGAGGTGCGACAATCCTTAGAATTATCTGATCCTTTGGTAGTACTTGGTCTCGACGATCATAGTTTATCATCTCTGTCAAGCTCGTTAAAAAATAAAACAAACCCCCTTCCATTAGAATCAAGTCTCACTCTGGATCGAGTACTCAAACCCTCTTTTCCTCCGCCTAGTGAAAATGTTCCCATTAGTAACCAAACACCTAAATGAGGAAAGAGGAAGAGTCACTGGAGGAAATTTCATTTGGGGGGCAGGTCTCCAACCTCTGGACATCATGTTGGAGTGAAACCGTTAGCTTCTATCACACAAGCTGGGGGTAAACTCCCTCTAGAGAAGCATGCTTCTAGGGTAAACTCGCTTGGGGGTCGTTCCCCTCGTAACGTAGTAGTATTTTCTAGAACGAGCTTAGTATTTGTTATTTATCATGCTCGTAAGTACATGAGAATAGGTTACCTAGCTTAGTCTTTGTTCTTTCTTGTGCTCATTAAAACATAATAATAGTTTACCAAGTACACTTTTATCTCTTTTTCGGACTCGTAAAATATATACAAAAAATGAACTCTTTGGAGTCTCCTTTAAGCTCTTTCTAGACTCCCTAAACATGAAAATATAACCGAGTGATCTTGCTTCCTTTCACACTCGTTGAAAGGTTTGAAAGGGCGTCTTTCGAGTGGTATTTTATCTCTTTTTCGGCCTCACGAGACTAATTACAAAAAAGGACTACTCTAATCAAGAATGATTAGAAGAGTTCTCCCCTGTATTGTTTATACTTTTTTTGGGCTTGGGAGACTAAATTTACGAAAAATTCATCCATGGAGTCACCTTTAAGTTATTTTCAGACTCTCTAAACATGAAAAACCACCGAGTTTACCTTCTTTGGGCTCATAAAAATATGCATCGAAGGACCCATCTGGGACCGAACCCCTCCTTCCTCAGGTTCGTTAAACATATGTCGAGGGAATCATATGAAGGATGAGCTATACCGAACATCTGTTACCCTCCTCAAGCTTGTTAAAACAGAAAGAGGTACTCATCTATCTGGGTGGGGGAAAAATTGAAGGAAGTGGGTCAATTTTTTTGGGGACTCCTTTATGGCAGCTGTAACACCCTGTTTCCCCTAGTTTTGTAAAAATAACTGGACTGGCCAGAAATGTGGAAAACTCATGAATGTGAATATGTGATATGAATGGACCTTATGGAAAAGGTCAATGAATGTGAATAAAATTATGAATTTATATTGTAGGACTCCTGAGAGGGGATGTGCAGAAAAAGAGACCACGATGGCGGTGGAAGGCACCTGGAAAGGTGGCGTTAAATTCCACCGAGAATTAATACCGTATTTGGACTTCACTGGCCCGGAGAACCAAAAGCGTCTCGCTGACCCCAAATTAAATGTCTCGTAGGCTGGCAGGTTGATGGCTCCTCATGAATTAATGAGGGATGGGGAGGTGAACTGCCCATCTGTAGAGCCATCATGACTGACCAGTGCGAGGGAAATCGTGCCACACGCAACCTCGCAAGAGGATAAGGCGTGGGGGAGAAGCGATTGGAGGCAGACGTGAGGGGAGGAAGAGAACTCTGACAATACGCAGAGTGAGTGATAGCAGAGAGGAAGGAGAGTAACCTTCGCTTCTGGTCACTGGAAAACAGAGACGCAGTCTGACAGCATCGTGGTCTCAGCTCGGGGGTGGCTAGTGGTAAATCCGCTGGGAGTTGCTGAGCCTACGGTTGGGTGGAAACGAGCACCCCTCTCAGCAGTTGCTTAACCCCTGGTGTTATTTCTGATAAGTGTTTTGCCTCTAGCATCTTGAAATATATATATGTTTATTCTGATAATTATGCCCATAAGCTGTGAAACTGTGAATGATTTCATTGTAAGAATGTCTGTAGGGTGTTTTTGATCAATACTGGTAGATGCATGTTTATAATGGAAAGAATACGTATGGCTTATGTCTTCATGAATCACTATTTATATGCTTACTAACCTAATTCAGACCGCATGTCTGATTCGTGGGAGAAAGGTACCCTTATATGCCTCAGATAGTACCCTGGGTAAGAACCTCCCCATAGAGATACCCTCCTTGAAAATCCCATCAAGAACCGGGAAAGCGAATGTGAAGGCGTAAGGCCTTAGTAACCCTACATGAGGAGGAATGATCCTCTTGAAAACCCGAGATGGCAGCATAAGGATGAAGTATCAAATCGACGGATGAGATTTCGTCGGGAGATCTGTGGTCACTCACGACCGTCAGATCAGAAGAGGAAGATGGGGTGTTAAGTGCCTTAATCCTGATAGGTATTAATCGACGGATGAGATTCCATCGGAAAACCTATGGTCACGCATGACCGTTAGTTTGGTAGGAGTGAGTAGGGTGTTAAATGCCTTACCCCTTTGTTTTCTGTGTCTTCGTGGACAACGAAGAATCCAGGACCATAGATCTTCAAGGTCCATGGGAGTATCTGGACCGTTGATTTTTCCACATCTAGGGAGTCATGGAAGAATGCACGGGTAGGAACCAATCTGAGCCGTCAGATTTCGGTTGGAAAACCTGACAGCCGTTGGATCTGTCAGGAGCTACCCGAGGGTTAAGACCCCAGTATATAGGGGCAAAAACCTCGGAATAGATCTGAGTCGTTCGAATGACGGAGGCCACGTGTCGTAAGATTACCCATTTCGGAAAATCGGGAATCCTGATGACGAGAGTTTGGGATTTTCCATGGTGAAAACCTCGGAATGGATCGGAGCTGTCTGAATGACAGAGGCCATGTGTCGTAAGATTACCCATTTCGAGAAATCAGGAATCGCGGAATCGAGAATCCTGATGATGAGAGATCGGGTCTTTCCATGGTGGAAATTCCAGGATAGATCTGGAGGCTACGTGTCGAAAGATTAGCCACCTCGGGAAATCAGGGATCAAGAATTCGGGAGCCCTGTGATTGAGAGTTTGGACTCTCGTGATGATAAGTCCTGATGAAAGGACAAGATTCTTCTGGAGGATCTCAGGGTCTGTAACGACCATCGGATGTGAGGAAGGGATGCCAGCTTTAAGCTGGGGTGCGAGTGCACATTAAGGTAAGCAGCGAGCAGATCTGGATGGCCAGAGTCCACCTGCCCAGATCTACGGCTGAGGTTTCATTCCGGATCCCCCTTACTGTTCTGCCTTTAGCGGTGGGGGCGGGTCCGGAATCGGATGTGCAACTCTTGAACGGTTGAGATTAATTCACCTTGATCAACAGTGCTCAGGTGAATTCCGGACCCCCCTTGCCATTCTTCCTTTAATGGGGGGGGGTGGTCCAGAATAGTGTGGCGTGTGAAATGGGGCCCCCCTCCTTTTCTGTTGACTACCGTGTCGCAATTCCCCTCTGCCACCTGTACTCCACTTAACCGTGCGACAGGGCCTATTCTCATTGGCTGTTCTCTAGCCCTGTTGGGATTTGTTCCTATTGGCCATTTGCTAACCCTGTAAGGATTCGTCCCTATTGGCCGGTCGCTAGCCCTGTCGGGGTTCGACGGTTGCAGAGTCGAACGATTCGACATCACTTTAGCGCCGAGGCGTGAAATACAAAAGACACTGCGTTTATTTGAACTATGATCATGACCCATGATCATGTGGGGACGGAGAGAGAGGGAGAGCTAGCTTGCGCCAGGCCACCATAGGTAATTCAGGGCTCGGATTCAACAGAAGACCAGAAAAATTTGATTGAGGTAGTGGGTGTGTGACAAAGTGGTATCAGAGCATGGTTACAACACTCGGCCTGATTGGGCTCATGAACGAGTTACACATAAGCTCCGTTCGAAGCACTCCTACGAGGAGTAACACCCCTAACTTAACTCTCTTGTCCAGGAATAAAACTTGGAAACGAGAAACCTACTGTGTATGCATGTGAAAGAGTTAAAAATTTATGCACAGGTTATAAAATGTATTTAATTCTTGACTAATAACCAGCGTTTGTCTTTTCACCCAAGCGGATGATCAGCCGCGGGAATTTATAGATGCAAAAAATGGTGACTCCCCAAGAGATGGGAGAAGGCTCCCACAATAGAGACGAAGAGTCTGACNTAGAGCTTATCCGACCTACAACGACAAATGCAGCATGAACCCGAGATGCAGAAACATGGTCGTATCAGTGGCCATACTGAGAGGATCACTTCAAGAAAGTTCCACCCCAGAGGTAAAGGACCAGTGCCAAACGATTCCACAGAAAAGGAAGCTGGCGATTCAGAAGGATCTTCCAGCAGCAGGACCAGTTCCTATTCTCGAAGAAAACAGAAGAAGCAAAGGACGTCCAAGGGTCATAAATTTGAGGAATTCAGAAAGGCCAAACCTCCCTCCTTCGAAGGTGAGATAAAGAAGGGAGAGGAAGCCGAGGCCTGGCTACTTGGACTGAATAAATATTTTAGAGTCCATGATTTTTTAGAGAATTTGAATGCCCGAGTGGCCACTTTCAATCTGAACGGAAAGGCTTCCATCTGGTGGGAAGACCTTAAGAATATGAAAGGGGTCTGCGAGGAGGACCTATCTTGGAAACAGTTTGAAAAGTAATTCCAGAAGAAGTATTTGTCGGAAAGATATTTCGATGAGAAGGCTAAAGAGTTTTATGAACTCAAACTGGGGCAACTCAATATAGAGGAATATGTCAACAAATTCCTCTACTTATTAAGATATGTACCCTACATCAAAGCAGAGAAGGCAAAGGCGCAACGCTTCATCAGTGGGCTACCCAAGGAATATCGGAACCGAATTGAATTTGACGAGCCAAAGACCTTAGAAGACACTATTTGAAAGGCGACATATTGTCATGAATAATATGGACATCGGGCAGAGTCTCGTGGAGACTGGAAATAGAAGAGTGGTTCGAGATTTCAGAAAAAGGGGATCAAATCCTTAGGATTTAAGAACTACAAAAAGAACCCCAGAATGAGCTTTCCAGCCCGAAGTGT